>APFE030756852.1:202283-216126 GCA_000404065.3 Pinus taeda
GACAAGTCCCCCCCGCGCCCCCCCGCGTGGAGGGGTGTACAAAACTTCCTGGGGTATACATCCGGCTGAAACAAAGACCTCTGAACAATCATGCTCCACACACAACAGTTCTGGGTGACAGTCGATCGAGTCGATGACGGGTTGATGGTACGGCTATCAGAGGGTAGTTTGATCATCAAAACTTCAGCAAAATGACTAAGTGTGTGAACAATCAAAATATGCATAGGTGATCATACAAACACACACTCATATGAATCGATGACAAAGCGACTGAAAACATCCAGACACACATGCTCAACATGACTGACCGACTGTGCAAGTGACGAGCGCGACACTCATGATTGACCATGATGATGATTGTGCAACAATTAATGTTACTCCGTGTGTGAGTGCGAAAAATGCTTTCGTAGCGAACACAACAAGTACACACGAAGTGAATACTTTGAGCATAACCAGAACATGGTTGCAAGCATGACTTAGACACCAACATGCAGAAACTTCGGTGAAATGAACAAGCGAGGTAGATGCAAAGACTCCCACAAGCTCATGGAGTGAACTTGAGGGTGTTCAGTCATCAAGTGAAATTCCCAAGGGAGGCTCCGAAAATAGGTGTAGGCCAAAATAATGGAGGGTGGTTGTAGTCGCTACAACACTTGGCGACACACTGATATAACTCCAACTTCTCTATTTTGGTTCATCATTAGCACAAGGCCTTGGTCTTTCGGGGAGTATTGAATCATTGTGCGAGTTACTTTGGCTTCTCCACTTACCCCATGGACATACATGGTTCACCCTTTACCAACTCAATCAAACACAATCAAAAGTTCAACTTAGATCTCAGTGTTTCGAATCCAGGAAGGGTAGTTTAGCTCGTGAGTTGAAGATTTTCAGAGTATAAGTTTTCATCTCTAGTGTTGCTCCACTGCAGGCCTGGACAGTACCCCGACAGAGTCACAAAGGAACACACACATGGCTCCACTGCCAGCGAGCCTGGACAGTACCCTGGTGGAGTTGCATGCTTCACCTCTCTACGCAGGAAGCCTTTCTCTTCTTTCGCCTTTGTATTTTTTTTAAGAGGACTGTGCATAGCCACTTATTTATTTTTGGGGCGGAAGAGGGATCACGACTTATTGAGAGCAGAAGAGGTTGTTCCTTTAGAGAAGCATGTAAGACCTATGACATAGGTTTGCTCGTTTATATTTTCCCCTTCTCCATTTCTACTAGTTGGATGAGCTTGAACACATAAAGCAGAAGGTTGAGTACAGGCATGGGGCTTCCCAGTGTGGACACAGGTTCATGGTTGGACCAAAAATTTCCTTGCAAACAGCTCGTATTTTCTGTCAAGACTTCATTGGCAAAGGTTATAACCAAGCACAAAGAAGACAAACACAACACTGGCCAAGTGTTGCAGTGTCACAAGTCTCTTCAAATTTCAGCCTCATATTCTATTCAAAAGCCAGAATGTAGTAGTTGGCAGCACTCATTTCTGGAAACAAAAATAGTAAACAGAATCAAACAAAGATAATAAACAAATCAAATAAGATGAAGACAAAAAACAGCAAGCAGACTATGTACATGGCATGGGCACAACCCGGCCTACTGAAAGTAATGCTTGAGATCTTGACCATTGACAGGAAGGTTGTCAACCCTCATAAGTGATTTCAGATGATACGTGTATGGGCCAAGTCTCTCGTGGACCTATGTAAGTCAATCGGGCTCCGCTACTGGAACCTGGTGGCATTCAAAAAAACCTTTAAGTGAAGACAACACCACTACTTCAAGTATCACGTGCAACATAGGCTCAGATGATGGCACGGGGTAGTTGTTTTTATTCCAGGAATGGTTCAAGTTCCTAAAATCAATGCATAAGCGAATTTCCCTGGATTTGTTATGTGCGGATTGTAAATGAGAAACACATGTATGAAAACAAAATTTGCAAGTAACCCAAACATCCAACAATTTAGTCTATTCTTTCTGTATAAGGAGTTCAAATGATATGTGTTTTACCTTAATTTTCCTGCAATTGTTTGGCTCCTCCTTTACCTAGAATCCCATGTTAGGTTATTCGCATGTCGTATGTATTCATGTCACCGTCTACCCTTGTGGACACATCCTGGTACTATTTGATCAGGTGGTCAAAAGCTGACCACTGTTGCGACGCGTAGTTTGTGCCAAGACTAACCATCTTCATATTGTGATTGGTCCCCACGTTGCTTTGTTCGTTCATAGTGGTGGGCTTGTGGGTTCTGTTGTTTCTTGGTCCTTGACCAAAGTTCCACAAATCATAGAGCTTGTTGATAGGACCCAATCCCTTAGGGATGGGGTCGCCTTTCTTTCCCTCAGCTACAATTTTCAGAGATTGCTCGTGCTTGCCTTCATCAATTGTTATGTTCTTGAAAATATCAACGTTGTTCGCAGAGTGTAGTACTTCTTTGAGTGCGACCATGTTGCGGCTGAGGGTTCTTGGTGATCGCAATACGAGTGCTTCGTGCTTAGCGATGTTGTTTGTGTATTTGAACTTCAAACAGCATGAAATCATGAATTTTTTGTTTTTTGGGGCACTGATTTGTACCCGGTCCTTGAGCCATCATGTGCCTTTCATTCGTCAAAATCCATGGCCCACAGATTACTTATATACGGATCGTTTGACATGCTTGTATTGCTGCTACTACTGTTGTTGCTACTATTATTGTTGCTACTATTAGTACAATAAACTGTACAAGTTTCATTACCATCAGTTGGGTAAGGAAGGAGTCCCAACTGTGTGTTTGATGAGATTGGAGTTAGCCGTCCAGGATAACACTCCAATGTTGTTTCAAGGAGGCAGTTGACAAACATGACTTCAGCGAAGGCCAACAGTTCCTTCTCGTTGTTAAGGGGAGTGACATTGTGTTTCATATACCTCTTGGATAACACCTAGATCTGGTTGCATTTTCCCTTGTATAGAAGCCACATGTGAGACCAGTCTGTAGCAAAATATCCATCTAGCTTGTTGGACCAGTCTCTGCTGAGTAATAGACCATATGCTTTCGATATGTCCACAACGAATATGTTGATGCATTGGTGTACTCCACTTTCATGAGATAGTCAGATGATCACATCTCGCAGTTCGCCAATGGCTGGTACTGATGTTCGATCAAGTTGGATGATTCGCGCGGATGTCTCGCTCCATTGCGCATTGATCTTCTTAGCAATGGAGAGAAACATGACGTTGGTTGTTGTACCATAATCAACCAAGCAATTGTGAACATTGTAGTTAAAAACATCGAAAGAAAGTAGGAATGGAGGGCAACCTGATTTTGCTTCTTCCATCTAGAGTGTGTTGAGCACGGTGGAAAGTGATTCGGGAGGTGTGCTTGCCCCTTTGCTGGTGAACATTGCGTTGTTCATTGATGTATATCCCATTGCGAGTTGTAGGATATCTCATTGACTCTGGACCTTAGCCAACTCGAACAAACTGATCTTCACTCGATTTTTCTTCATATCTTCAACAATGTTGTAGTCCAGAGGTGGTAGACTTACCGAGGTGTCTGGGATGGAATGGATGTTCATGTTGTCCGGTGGAGTGTTTTGCAAATTACTACTCATGGATGTACTCATATTTGTTGTTGTCTTCCCGGACTTGCTTTGTGTTTTCTGCTTTGGGGTGACCGATGGATCACCCTTCTTCATCATCAGTCTCACCTTCTCTTGCATTTCCCGAAGTGTAGGGGGAGCCCCTTTACTTGTAAGATTGTAACGGTCATTTTGCTTTTGGGGCTGCTTCTCGGTGTCCGTCTTCGATATTACTTGCGAGCACTGATATGCATTCACCACATGCTGAGAACTTGATGTTTCATCAGGTGCAACCTCTTCGTCATTGTCAATGTCTTCTGGTTGCTCCTACATATTGCTTTCCACATTGAGTGTATGATTGCAAATAGAGCTAATGACTCGCTTCCAATCCGAACAAGAGTTCTCGGGGTGATGTTCTTCATGGAAGGAATAGAACTTAGCATATACGCACTGTTCGAGTTGGAACACAGGCTTCTACATAGTTTTTTAAGCGAACTAGTTGTTGCTTGATGAACCGCTCGATGAGTTGTTTGATTGTTTTTGTCTAGGCGGATGGCTGCTTGCAAATGTGTCTGTTTTCCATTGCTTGAGCTCGGACACTCCTGTGGTCAAGTTCTTGACAAGGCGAGTGAGGGTCTCAATATCGGTTGCTTCCTTGTCTCTACCCTTGCTCGTCATTGCTTGGGGCTTCGTACTCACATCCTTGGAGTCCTTCGTTGATTCGTAATCCTTGATGACTTCGATCACGTGCAGGTCTTTTTCAATAGATATAGTCTCTTCGCAACTTTCCAGGAGTGTTGGTTTCATAGCTCGCTTGACGAACTGCGCAATGTTGGTTGGTAGTGCGGACGTGTAATAGTCAACAGTGACGGAGTCATGAGATTTAGTGTCAGCTGCAAACTTGTTCAAAATACATGTAAACCTTTGATTGAAGTCTTTCACTTTCTCTTTTCCCTCCATCTTGAGGCTTCCCAATTATTTGAGTAGCATGGTTGGGATCTTGTCATCGGCGAACTTCTCAAGAAACATACCCTTGAATGCACCCTAGTTCTATATAGATTTTGGTGGAAGGTTGTGATACCACGCAGTTGCGCAACCATCCAAGGTATATGGGAACAATCTACACGCTATGTCATCAAAACATACCTCAAGGGTTTGCAGCTGTAGGTAGAAGTTGTCTAAGTGGTCTTTTGCCTTCACCCTACTATCAAGGTTGAACTTGATGTTCATCCTCTCTGCTCGCTTCGGCATCTTGTGCAGAACAGCCAGGAGATCCAATGATCCCTGAGTCATCCATATGAGATTTGGGTCAGCCATCTCTTCTTCTTCTTCACCCTCTTCCTCTCTTTCAGAGTCTGATGGTTTCAGCTCTGAGTCTGTTGGTTCATCTCCACATCCACCTCCTCCATTGTCTTCCCCCCCACCTCCTGTACTGGAGTTTGATCCCAAGATCACAAGAATGTCTTGTTCGCCTTACCGGAAAACCGAAGGTTCCTCTCCCTCCTCAATAGCTTTTTTCAGACCTTCATGTGTGGTAAGGGCTGCTTCTTCCACCGATGATACAACAACTCCTATGGGAGTGGCTTTTGACTTCCTTGATGCATATGGAAGAAGTTGTACGCTTGGGATCAGTCCGACTTCTTTCGCAAACTGGTGAGTGATGGGAAGGATGGAGTGAAGTTAATGATACGGAATCTCGTGTTCAATCCTGGGAGGTGAAGAGTAACCAACTGTAGAGTCGCATGTAGGTGAGAGGTAGTCCAAGTTAGTGCCTTGACCAAATGGTTGATGAATGAGTGTGAGGGGGTGTTCAGCCATATACATGGTTGTCCTCCTTCTAGCGCCAGAAATGTTGATGGTGTTGGACCCACCAACATTCAAGGGATCACCCCAGTATGAAGTCCCAACTAGACCTCACATCGTTTGGTGTGGTAGTCCCATATGGTATGATGGCCCAATTTCCATTGTCTTAATGATTTGACTCAACTCTTGCTTGTCAGCACTGGAGAGTGGTATGCTTTGCCTTTGAGAAGTGAGATTTGCATACCTGGTGAATGCCAGTGTACTTGTGTCAATGGTTCTTTCACTGTAAATGGAGAGGGTGAGAGTGAGTTCCAAGTTGGTTCAGATGAAGTCCCAACTTGGCTAGGAACACACAACACAACAAGATGTGCACAGCTTCCGGAGGAGCAGTGCACACGGATGCAGTAGTCACAACACACAAGGTAAGATAACACGTACAACGCTCAACGAATGAGTCCAAACGAGTGCAATGGTTGTTACAGCAAGCTTTAGGTGAAATCTTTGTCTGATGTTCGGGGAGATATCCACCACGGGCGAGACATCATTAACAACATATGCAACACATTTCCATTAACATATTATGTATTACAAGAAGTGAAATAGTTAAAGTGTTCAACAAAAGTTAAAGCAATTACAAGTGTTCAAGATTGGTCTTACAATAGTTACAATACATGTGTGAAAACGTGTTGGCCTGTTAGTAGGCTTCTTAATTAATCGAAAGTTCCAAGACACATCGTTACACCATACATCACTAACCGCGTGAGCGGGGCATTGGAACCACTACTTACTCCTCAAAGAAAAGATTACAAATTCTCTTGGCTATGTGGGAGGAGCTGAGGTGAAAAGTCCTCTCTATGTACAAATGAGGGGGTATTTATAGCCAAGGGTGAAATTGACCCTTGTGGCTCTTTGACTACCCTCGTGACTGTTTGACTTCCATGACTTTTCGACTTTTACATGACTCTTAGTTTAACCAGTATGCCTCTTGGACTTCCAGTTACATTACATTGATTGACAGCAATAGCCCATAGTAGAGATGTGGGCGACATGACTCGACATGATAATGCTGCTACATTCATGCTGATGTTGGAGTGCATGTCGAGCTACAGTGCTGCTAGGTGATGGATATCTTCATGGTGTAGCACATCTTCACCTCCACATGGCAAAGTGTGCAGAGTCTTCAAAGGTCTTTGGTTCGCTTGATGATGCTTTGGCAAGTTGTTCCTTGCTTGCATGTTGGAAGGCTTGAGAGGCTCATCTATTCGCAAAAGGTGCATGCGTCCGTTCGTCCATCTGTGAGCACACCTTGCATGTTTTCTCATCCGCTCATCCGTGAACACATCTTTGCATGATTATAAGTTCATGAGCACATCTCTTCGCATGTATCGTTCGTTCATTCGTTGGTGAACCTGTCCTTCTGCATGTGCTCCTTTCGTTCATCCCTTTCATTGTCACACCATGTTTGTTAGTGTACATGTGCCTGCAGTCACTCATGAAGAGACGAAATCAAATCCAAAAACCACTTGGTCTACCATGACACGTGATCATTTCAAATGGAGGTGCTTGGGAGAGGTAGCAAGGTTGTGAATTGGCAGTTGGCTGCTGGGTCACTAGTAGCCAAAACTACGCAATTCCCAAAGGGAATTGGCAGTTGGCTGCTAGGTCACTGGCAGCAGAAACTATGCAATTCATAGGAGGAACTGGTAGTGTGCTGCTAGGAGTTGTTGGTGAGGAAAACTACACTGAGGCTAATAGGTTGGCCTACTGATCATCTCTGTGTAGTTACTAAGTTGAGAGGCCTATTGTCTAGCAGAAGGCCTGCTCATGAAAACTGTGCAATTTCCTGGATGAGCAGTCAGTCAGCTATCGAGAGGATTAACTAGGAAAACTGCACAATTTTCTGGGGAGACAGGTATGGGCACTTGGTGTCTATCTGGCCTGTCTACATAATTTCCTCAATCAGCAGACTGGGCAAGGTCAGTACCCTCTACACAATTTCTGAGGGGAGTCTGTCCCAGGGTGCCTGTTGGGTCTGACTGGTCAACATGAAAGTTGATTGGATTTCTTGTGGTTAGTGCAGCTTGGAAAGAGTTGCTTGGTGCTTCTGCACTGTTCTGGGTGATATTCGATCAAGTCGATGACGGGGTGATGGTACAGCTATCAGAGGGGATTCTGGTCATCAGAACTTCAGCAAAATGACTAAGTGTGTGAATGATTGAAAGATGCATAGGTGATCATGCAAACACACACTCATATGACTCGACGACAAAGCGACTCAAAAAATCCAGACACATGCTCAACATGACTGATTGACGATGCAAGTGACAAGTGCAACACTCATGGTTGATCATTGATTGACCATGACGATGCTTGTGCAACAGTTAATTTGACTCTGTGTGTGAGTGTGACAAATGCTTTCATAGCGAACACAACAAGTACACATGAAGCAAATACTTTGAGCATAACTAGAACATGGTCGCAAGCATGACTTAGACACCAACATGCAAAAACTTGGGTGAAATTAACAAGAAAGGTAGATGCAAACACTCCCAAGGGATCACGGAGTGAACCTGAGGGTGTTCAATCATTAAGTGAAATTCCCAAGGGAGGCTCCGAAATTAGATGCAGGCCAAAATTTTGGAGGGTGGTTGTATCCGCTACAACAGGAAGAACTAGAAACCTAATAAAATCCAAGACCTTGATTCTCCAAGAAGGGTAAAGATGGTTGATGAAGAATTCAATGGGCCCAAAAAAAGGGCATGTTACTTTTTAATTCCCCATCCAAGACCCTAATTTTGTAGTTCAAATGAAAAGTATCCCTCTCTACCCTTCCAAACTTTCATGGCATATCTAAGGAATATCCTATTACTTTCCTGTTTGAGTTTGATGTCCTTTGTTGAGGTTATGATTACTTTACATATTCTCAAAAGTTAAAACTATTTCCTGCAACATTAAATGATATAGCTCTTCATTGTTTTATGAGGTTAGGGGGGAACTTTATTCAACCTTTGGATGATATGAAGAAGAAATTCTTAAATAATTACCTGGACTATTACAAGGTTTGGGACATCAAGGAAAAAATGTTTAAGATGTATCAGTCAGATGACAAGAGTATGGAAGATTATGTAGAAATATTACAATACACTTTTCAAAGAACAAAGAAAAATACCCTCAACCCATAAACCTTACGTACCATTTTTCTCAAAGGTATATGGGAATATTGTTTAGAAACATTAAACCTAATGGCAACAAGGGATGTTTCACAATTGTCTTATGAAGAAAATTGTGATTTATGTAAATGGTATTCAAGAGGAAGTGAAAAATATGGGAAGAACCCTTGAGATATAATATCTCGAATTGGGAGGTCAAATGGTGTAGGGGTAACTAAGGTTGAGTTAGGACATTTATTATATAATCTTAAGACTGATATTCTCAGCACACTTAGCTCACAACTAGACACCTTGTATACAAAAATGAAGAAAGAGTAAGTTCAATTATCCCTGGCCATATTTTGTTCTAAATACTAAAAGAAACACCCACTTAGGGAATTCCATTTGAATAATATAGAAGTGTATAGCATTTGTGAACAAAAAAAATCCACTCGGGAATGTCCCTCTTTACGAGGGCTCAACACCATGTTTCAAGAACTCAATGGGGAAGATAGATTTGTTTTGTGACTCAAAAGAAACCATGGAGTCCTCAAACATCTAGGCCTACAATTCCTGGTCCGTCCTAGTATTTCAATCATCCATTTGGATTGTACCCTTCGATGCCTTGGCCACAATGGCCCCATCAAGTACAAGGCCAAGGATGGACCCCAGGTTGGAGAGGACCCTCCTCTTTTGGGAACATGATGCCACAAGTTACACCTCAGCCACATCTACAAAGTATGCAATCACCTTCTAATAAATATACTAAAACTAAATAGAGGCCTCAATTTCTTGCTCGGTCTATTCCTAATCTAAATAACAATAAAATAGTTCGACCCACCTACAATGTTTAACTCTCTCCTTTCCCTACTTATCCTCTTTCATCTATGGATTGTATAAACTTTCATTTCCGCATTGGGAAGGTAATTCAAAATCAAACCTCCACTATCATCCAAGAAAAAAATGAAGAGGATAACCCAACAATGTAAGTATTTCCTTCTCCAAAAATCTAAGAACATTCTCGTAAAAAAGAGCTTGATCCCCTTCCTTATCTGAAAAGATTATGCCTTGAGAAGCCCCTTACATAGCCTGAATTTGATTTCTTAGGGGAACTAAGTAATGTTTATGTAAATATCCTATTATTCCAAGCTATTAAGGATGTTTCCCATCTATGCAAAGGCAATCTGGGAACTTTTCTTAAGGATGTTGGGAAGGAAGAAGAGGGATCCTAAAATGGTATAAGTAATTGGGAAATTGGTAGACCTGATGTTGGGTAAAGTTTTATAGCAAAGTATGGGGATCTTGTTACCTCCATTGATCCAAAATGGATCCTAGAACACTCTCTAAGTTTTCATGAAATCTTTAAAAATCATGCCAAAGATTCAAAGTCTTATAAAGATCAAGCTCTCGGAAGGAATCCTCAGACAGTTGCAATGGCGATCAACGCAGATCAACGAGGGTCGTCGACCTAGCGCACAGAGCGGCAAACCATGGTAACGTGCGCTGACACTGACCAGCAAATGCAGGGACAAATTTAAACAACGGAGGTAGTTTATGATATGTGATTAGCGATAAGTCAATAATTGCATATCGCAGGGCAAACCTCTCAGTGAAGAGAATCCCTGAGCGCCCGGACCGGAAATAACTATAAAACGTGGAAAATATTGTTTCAATTCCATCGGAGCGGGATTCCACAAAGCCGGCAGAATATTGGTGGGGCTTCGAGCGGTAAGTGGTTTCAACCAAGTTTCGCCTGATGCCATACAGTAAGCACCACGCGTCCCAGGGAAGAGAGAGAAAATCGCTTACATCGGATGGGTAAACATTATGTTACTTAGCCGCCTGAAATGAACGATGACGGTCGGATCTAGGACCCCCAGATCAACGGCTGAGAGGCGTTCTTATGGATGACTAGATTTGACAAGGTTATGAAGTGAGGCCACATAGGATTTGAAGTCCGATATGGATGATGCGTTGGCAGAAGGTCGTGTTTCGCGGACATTCTTGGAGTTAACAGAAAAAACAATCGTTTCAAATATGTCCGTTATGAACTAGGTGGCCACCTCCCTATGAGGTGTTATATTGTGACTGATTATGTAGGATAGAGGGATTCAAATGGACAAAGGCAGGGGAACTAAAAAGCTGAGAAGCAAAAATGAACAGTCAGGAAGCAGATTGGCTTTAAAGCCACAAACTAACAGAGAGAGAAGCAAGCAGCAAGTAGTAAGCAAAGAGCAGTAGGCAGTAAGCCGAAAGCAGAGAGAGGAAGCCATGCTGACCTACAGAAGCAAAGGCAGCATCGAGCCAGAGTTAAGACAAAGACAGAGAGAGTCAGAGAATCTGTGTACTCCAGATAAGGCTTGAGAGGTTCAAGCACACTCCTCTGTAATGCATGTCATATATGAGTCTCAGATTAGGCTCATACTACTGTGACCAATAGAGGTCAAGAGTTCAATGAGGAGAGTTTGTGTACTCCAGAGACTTGGGGAATCCAAGTACAGTCTTATTGATTTGTATCTGTTGAGTGAGACTCAAATTGAGCTCACTATTGTAAAAACTTTGCTTTGAAAACATAATAGAGAGGCCACCACTGAAGGTTGGACCAGGAGACGTAGCCCAGGAGTATTGGGTGAAATCCTTATTAAACTTGTTGTATTTATATGTGTTTCCTGTTATGTTTTCTTTAACTACTTCATTGCCTATGTATTTCGCAATCTTATCGATCTGTTGCATAAAATAACATAGGCATATCTATGCACAAGAGTCTGTAATACCTTATTAATTGTCTTAGATCAATTCTAGATCAAGTGGTATCAGAGATTTAGGTTGCTAAGGTTAGACAAGCTTGTGCTGGATTCTTTTTGTGAATGATAACTAGAGAAAAGCTTAAATTAGGAGAAGTAGAGTTGGTTGAAGCTAACCCAGAAATTGGAAGAGTCTATCCTACGAGGAAAATGTTAGAAGAAAGTCCCTTGGAATCAGACTCCCAATTCATGGACAATTTCATGACCATGAGAGCCATGGTAAAAGAAATGTATAGAGAATTTAAGAGAGGTAGAGGTGAAGATTCATCAACCTCCAAAGAAGATAAAGGAGTAGAAGAACCTCTTCTAGTTGCCCACCCAGAAGGCAAAGGAAAAGAAGAGAAGCCCTATCCACCATCTCCCCCATCATCACCTTCATCATCATCTTCTTCACACAAAGAAAGACCTAAAAAGAAAAAGAAGAAACCTTCTTTGATTAAATTAGATGTGAAGTTTGATTTGCCAGTTTATGAAGGAGAATTGAATGCATAAAAGCTAGATAACTGGATTAGACAAATTGATGTATATTGCAGAGTGCATAACATTGATTCAGAAACGAGAAAGATTCATCTAGCTAGCCTATGCCTCGGAGGCACCGCCGTGATATGGTGGGAAGGCGGGACACAAGCTGATTTGAAGAAGCATGGTAAAATTCTTTCTGCTTGGAATGAATTTGTTTCTGCAATTAAAAAACAATTCCATCCACTAGCTTATATGCAGCAAGCTATGATGAGTTAGCGAACTCTTCGCCAATTGAAAGGGCAAAGTGTACAAAGTTACACCCAAGAATTTAGAAAAAGAGCTTTGATTCTAGGCATTTCTTTAGACTCACCTGAAACTTTGTTGAAGTATATAGGTGGTCTACATAGTTATTTGAGACATACCATTCTCATGCTTAATCCCACTAGCATATATGAGGTATCTGTTCAGGCTACACATCTAGAGGCTAGAGGCAAGAATGTGAACCCAGAAGTTGGGGGATCATCAAAACCCACTGCAAATAAGAACAAGGAAAAGAGAAAGCAGAAATGGAAAGAGAGGAAGACAAATGTTGGACAAAAGACCAAACCTTCATGCACTCACTGCAATAAGGATGGGCATGATGATGAACACTGCTAGATTCTGCATCCGGAGCTGAAACCCAAGAAGTATGATGGAAAAAAGAAGAAGACTGTTGTAGCTATTCAGAAGGATTTGGGGTCAGACTCAGGGGATGAAACAACAATCATAGCCACAGGTATAAAAGGTAAAAATTCTGAAGCATCTACTAGTAATTTTGCACAATCTATTGATAATGAAGAAAATGAGAGAAAAAGACATGAGCTTTTTCATATTAGAGTTGTCTCCAAGCATCAAAAGATTGATACTTTGTTTGATAGTGGATCACAAGTAAACTTAATTTCTGAAGCAATTGTAAAGAAACTGGGATTACTAACCACACCTCGCAAGAAGCCATATCCATTGGGTTGGTTATATGATAAAGCAAAGCTACAAGTGACTAGACAATGTAAAACTAGGTTTTCTTTTGGGTCAACATTTGTAGATGAGGTTGAGTTAGATATATTTCCCTTGGATATATGTGAAATTGTTTTAGGAAGTCCTTACTTGTATGATAGAAAAGCCATTTTCTATATAGCTGAAAACAAGTATCAACTCGTTAAAGATGGAATCGAATATATTGTAAGAGCTCATAAACTCAAAAATAATTATACTCTCATAAACTCAAGGCATATGAAAAGAATTGTAAATTCATGCAAACAATTTTTACCGATGGTTGTAAAGGAAAAAAATAATGATAAAACTAATGTATTTGAAGGCTGTAATGCTAAACAGCAAGCTGATTTAGAAAAAAAAAAATCAGAATATGATATACTATTTCAAGAACCTAAAGGTCTGCCACCCAAAAAGGAAATAGTGCATGATATTAATTTTAGCAAGATGCTCGATTGCCTAACATCAGAATGTACATGTTGTCCGCTTTAGAGAATGTAAAAATCAAGAAGCAGGTATAGGAGCTGCTTGAGAAAGGGTTCATAAGACCTAACACATCGTCATGTGGGTCTCCAATTATCTTGGTGAGAAAGAAAGATGACTCATGGAGAATGTGCATTGATTATCGAAAACTGAAAAGATAACGATAAAAAATCATTATCCCCTTCCTCACATAGATGATCTATTGGATCAGTTGAAAGAAGTTGTTTACTTTTCCAAGTTGGACTTACATAGTGACTACCATTAGGTCAGAGTTGCAGAGCAAGATGCATGGAAGACTGCTTTCAAAAAAAAGCAGGGATTGTATGAGTGGTTGGTTATGCCTTTTGGCTTAACTAATGCTCCTGCTACTTTCATGAGAGTAATGAATGATGTACTTGTAGGAATTTACAGGGTAAGTTCCTCAAACAGAACACCAAAAGGACACCGCTCACAAATAGATCACAGATCAATACACCAGTATTTTGACGTGGTTAAAACCCTCAGATAGGGAAACAGTCCACGGCCTGTGCCAACGTGGCTACTACAGGCAATTTATTA
>APFE030756855.1:0-18383 GCA_000404065.3 Pinus taeda
ATAACCATGCATATAGAGATGCAGCAAAAATAATACTTCATTTCATTCCTGTAAATACTGAAATATGCTTACAAACAGAAATGGAAATAAACTAGCTAGGGCGATGGTAGCTTATCTCTGAGAAGAGATGTGGTGGCTTCATGCCTATGAATTGTGTTAAAATGAGGCTTGAAGGCCTATTTATTATTGAGAAACAACAAAAATCCCTAAACACCCAAAAACCTAACCCTAGGAGATGAAACGCCAAGCTGTGGGCCCCGTCTGGCTAAATTGGTACATCAACTTCTCGAGGTCATAACTTTCGCATACAATCTCCATTTGACACATACAATAGCTTGTTAGAAAAATCTATACGAGGACTACCACTTTGGGAGGAAAAACATTAGTATATGACCCATTTTGCTCCCGATTTTGCCAGAAAGTGTCGTTTAGGGCCTCAAAACAACTCCAGAAGTCCAGGACCCAAAAAACTACCAAATATAGTAAATTGTGCTACAATTAAGGAAACTGAAAAACTGAAAGAGATAGTTGTGGGGATCCAACTTGGATAGGTGGGTGGCCACCAACATCCACTTGGATCAAGAATGCATATGTTATGTTTTAGTTTTGTTGTCTTTGTTTGGTCTCTCTTATACGTATTCATTCGCAACAAAATAGTGAGGATCGAGCTTGGAAGTGAGGAGATCGGGATCGAAATCGAAAATTGACCACATAGGAGTGAGGTAGGCCATCTTTCCTCTCTCACATCATTCTAATTTAAACTAGGATATTTTTTCATTTATTTGTTTCGGTTGTTACTAGATCCACTCATTGGACTAGAGGGATCACTTCTATCGGTAGAAGGGATTGCATAGATAAAAAATTGGTGACTGTACAAGGGATCCTATAGCCCAACCATCCCTCTGTTTTCATTTAGATTTATTGTTTAGTTTGGTGAACCATTGAATCATCCTTGATTTTGATTATGTTTCAATATGCACTCTAATTATTCTGTGTTTTAGGGTATCTATTCTAGGGTTTTGTTCAAACTTTGTTTTTTTCTCCTAATCTTTTCTCGCCCAACACCCTTTTTCTCAAACACAATCGTGTTGACAACGCTGATTTTTCCCAGTACAATCGCATTGGAAACCTTGTCTTCCATTGTCTGCCTGCCCTGGAAACCTTGTCTTGCACTATCTGTTAGCGCTCGTCTAGTTTCTCGTCCATCATGAATTTTCTTGTGTAAAGTAGTGTTACCAACATAGATTTTTCTATGCTAAGTAGCATTGATGAACTTGTCAACGCAGATTTCGCTATGTAAAGTAGTGTTGATCCTTAAAATTGGGAATTTTGAGGGTTTCTACTAAAAATCCTAGTGTGTCCTAATCTCTCAGGTCATCCTCCTGCTCTGTGAGCATTGAATTTTATTTGATTTGTGTTAGTTCCTTTGTGGTGTGCAAAAGTACCTCCTATTGTTTGAAGTGGTGAAGGTAAATTTTGGTTAAGTATTTGATTCTTTGAGTCAATTAAAATATTTGTTTATTGCTTGTATGAGTGGGAAAATAACTATTTTCCGTTGATTCAACAGTAGTAGTTATTTTTCATTAATAAAGAAATTGATTTTGCATTCATTTAGTTTTCATCTCATAACTTACTTTTCGTAAAATGCATTAGATGACATTGTATTGAAAAGTCATTTTTTGAGATTTATCATTGGACATAGATTACATTGTTTAGTGATTTAAAACTAAAATTGCATTGAGTGCATTCTCATTCATCGAAAGAAAAATTGAAACCATTTTTCTTTTGGTGGTTTCATTTAGAAAATGAAAGTTAAAGATCTAGTTAGGAAAGCTTTGTTTTCTGCATTCTTCGTTCTTGCATCATTGTTTGAATCTCTTCCCATACTAGATTAGCTTTCATTGAAACTGAAAATATCCTTTTCTCATGATAGTTTCATCATAGGTGTTCAAGTGACATCATTTTGAGCCTTAAAACCGAAACTTGATTGAAGATAAACTTAAAATTTACCTCAATTAACTTAAGGAGCATTTGGAACTTAACGAAAAAATTTAGAGGTCTACGCTATAGACGTGTTTCAGCGTCATTAAACGTAGGACCTGTTGTTATTTTCCAGCGTTGTATCCCGAGGGTAAAATCTCGTTCCATGTACGGAAGCGTATAGGACTATTCTACAGTACTTTCGGGTATACCAGAGGTGCTCCACCCATAGTAAGTATATGGGAACGCTCTTATCGAACGGTTATGCATAAGACGACACTACCAAAAACTGCGCTCCTGCATACTGTCATGAATATTTTGGGAGTCCCATATAGGTTTCTATCCATCCATAGGTAACTGAGTCTGCCACCTTGTATACCATGATACACTGAACACAACATTAGGGGAGATTGGTTGTCGTACATTAAGTCCTTGGTTCGACAAACTGTAGCAGTTCATGGTTTCTTGGCAAGCCTTTATGCCTAGTTAACCCTTTTTTATTTATTTGTTGTTAATTTCTAAAATTAATTGACCACCGAATAATATCCTTCTTGTGGAAATATTCCTTAGTAGATATTAGGTTGATACTAATGGAAATAGTTCTTGCATCTACCAACCAAGGAAGCCCCTCTCATGGGAATCCTAGTCCTTTTCCTTCTTTTGGAAATGTTGGTGCTCCCTATATGGAAACATATCCCTTCCTGAATTCACCATTGGTTTGTTTGTTTGGTTATTTTCGACCCCTATGGTTCTGAATATCCAAACTTCTCCTCAACTAGGCTCTCCTCCACCTCAACCATATCAAACTCCAGTTAATTTTAAAATTGACCCTTTGCCCTCCTCGCATGTTTGGTCTTCTTCCTCTTATTCTTCATCGTCTCGTGAAAATGTGCATGTTAGTAACCAGATGGATAAGAAGAAGAAAAATAAGCAAAGGGGAAACCAAGTTGTTGATGCTACTGATGCATTTTATGTTGAGAAACCTTCAAATTGACCTCATAAAGTGAAATTCCCTTGCAAGCTTTAAAAGGTTGACTACCTTCTTCAATATTGTCCTAGCATTCCCAAGTTATTAGAAGTGTGGTCCAAAGGTTCACATCAACCTTTGTCATTACCCTCTGTAGATAATGATGGTGATAAACCTTCACTTGGTGACAATAAAGCCTATGGGAAAAAGGGAAAATTCAAATTTACCTGTTGGTTATGTGAAGGGAATCATCCTATTCACCTTTTTCCTTGTATGGATGAAGCCTTTAAAGTGTTGGATAACATTACCGCTTCTCAACCTCGTCTTCGGCCTAGTTATCAGAAGGTTTCCCTTGACCTTCCACTACTTGATCAAGTGATTCATCAGAACTCATCTCTAGCCAATCCCACTCTCTCTAAAAGTGAATCCCATGAGTCTATTTCTGACCAACCATTGGTCAAAAAATGGTTGACCCGGTTCCGCTTTCATTTGATCATGTCTATCATGTAAAGAGTGAAGTTTGTACCCCTAAAGTTCTTCCGGTTTCTTCAGATTCCAAAGAATTAGTGGGAAATCCTCTTGTTCCCATGGTACAAGGACCAATCCTCCCATTCTGACAATACATGGGGGTGATCCTCCCATTCCTGTAACACAATAGGGTAGTTATCCCATTCTGGTGCCACCCTCTCCAAGTACTTTAGTCACTTTCTTTGATTGTAGTCGACTATCATGATATCGTCTTCTTTCTTATGTGCCCTTTTAGATCACAGTACAAATTTATAATATGCCCGCACCTAGCACACTCATAGATGAATGTGAATATGTTAGTATTCTATCTTCAACTACTTGGCAAGCTTTAGGTTCTCTGCAGTTTGTGCCTGTGACCCAAAACATGTTAGCTTTTAACAGAGGAACTAGTCAACTGTTAGGGATCCTTCCAAAGTTTCCTATTACTTTGGGATGAAAATTCATCTATCTTGAAATGATGGTAGCACAAGGCCCTTTGGATTTTAATTTAATCCTTTGCTGTGACTATGTTTATGTCATGGGAGGTCTTATCTCTTCTCTTTTTCGTGTTATATGTTTCTCGCATGAAGGAAGAATTGTGGCCATCAATCAACTTTTTTTCGTTGGTCCTAATTTGACTCTCGATCAACCATCTCCCCCTAAATTTTCCTTGTATGCAAGTGGTATCACCACCGCCATAGGTTAATTATGTGGCCACTTGTTCCATGCCTGTGTCTACTGATGATCTAGTTAATGATATATTGCATCATGTAGTGGGAGCATTAGAGCCTGATCTTTCCATTAGATCCCTTGACATGAATCCCTTCCATAGCATTGTTCTCCCATCTGATTAGAACCTCTTGGAATCCATGGCCTCTTATGGACTGTGATCAAGGTTCCCGGAGTAATGTTCTTTTATCTTGTGTCAAGCTCCTTAAAAAAAAATCAAGGTTCTCGGAGCAGAGTTCCTTATCTTCTGTCAAGCTCCTTAAAAAATGAATCAAGGTTCTCGGAGCACTGTTACTTTTCTTGTGTCAAGCTCCTTAAAAAATTAAATAAGGTTTCGTGAGAATGTTTCTTTTCATGGGTTAAGCTTGTTTAAAAAATGAAACAACTCCCCTTCCAATTCGAGTCTTTGTTTAGATCTCGTAAATTCCGAGTTGAGTCTTTCACTTGATCTTGTATATGAACCTTTATTACATCCACCTATAGTAACCAATAGTCTGAATGGATTGAAGCTTGGGAGGCATGTACCTCGAATTGAGTCATTATGCTAGGGGCATACAAATCAATATCGAGCAGAGTTTCCTATGTTTCAAGCTTTTGCAAAATTGAAACCATTTTCATCTTACCTCTCATGATTGTCATTTATATCAGCTTTTTTATGCCATATGAGCCTTGTTTTTTCTCATTCCATCGTCACCATCTCTTTGGCTCATCATATGCTTTCACTGAGTTGTTTTACCCTTTCCTGAGGAACATCTGCGCTGAGTACTCTTATTAGCAAGGTTCTTAACCTTTGCATCTTTTGAGTAGTTCCATCACGATTGGAACGAGTTGCTATAATTTTATACCACTCGTTCCTCCAGGTGGAGTCCTCTTTTAGCTCTTTTTAGACTCCAAAAATATGAAAATATTGTCGAATAGTTGTCTTTTTGAACTTGTAAAAGTAAATGAAAACACGTGTACTAAGTATACGTTCAACCCTTTTCTGGATTTAGATAGACTAATGTACAAAAATAAGAGTACCTTAGTCACATGTGTGTAAGATGTTCTCTTGAGTATTTTTTTCTACCTTTTCGGACTTAAGAGACTATCTACGAAAAGGGATATCTAAACAATGAACATGCATGAACTATTGTCCTGATATTTAATACAAATTTGTCAACTCTCATAAGTCGCATGAGAGAGTTTGCCAAGGTTCATAATTATTACATCCCAACTATTATTGTAGGTATACTCTTTTAAAAATACATCTAATATTTTAATCTATTTAAAAATCATATAAATTAATATAATACATGATGTCTCTTAGCTTCTTCCTACCGTGCATTGGAAGGAAGAGATCTTTATTGTCCAATGTTCATGTCTTCTAACAATTGATGTACTATCTCCCCTTCCTTGAAATATACTTGAACAAAGTTGGTTCATATCCTATGATTTGAAGCAACCGAGTGGTGTTAAGGTTAATGTACATACTCCTTAAAATATTAATTATGCTTCCAAGACATCTATTTTATGTTTCATTGAAACCGAATTCATAATTATTTCATTTTGAGAGGTGCATTGATGTTCACTTTCATTAACCATAGAGGTCACCGAGAAAAGTGAGATTTTATTGCATTGAACAAACTATTCATGTCTTTCAATCTCCTAAACTTCCTTGTAATCTATCAATGGTACACCCATAATAGAGGTGATTGAAAATGGAAAATTTGAATTCAAACTAGTACTAGCCCATAGCAATAAATCCCTAGATCCAACACATGGGAAAGACCTCATACTCCAGAAACCAAACAACACTACCAGGGCACTAGAAGTCCAAATATTTCTGGAACCAATTCTAAAAATATCAATGTATTCAAAGCCCGATCAAACTAGAGATTAATATCACTTGAGTTCAGAAATCAAAGCATTGAGTGATGAGAGTTGAATACAAGTAAAACTTACAAAATTAGGGAAGAGCACCACAAAAGAACTAAGGAGAAACTGCCAATAAAAAGGCGATGCAAAGAGACCACACTCTTAATTTTGAACTACAACATAATGGCAATACTTCATTAGCCCACCTTGCAACCGCTAAACCCCAATGGAGAATTCAATAAATATGATTGTGCTTAATTCAAGCATGTGAACGGGAGGGGGAGATTGTACTTTAAAACCCCATCTATGTGCTTCAGGGTTGATTTGGGTGATGTTAAAACATATGGTAATTAAAGGTGATGGTACATGGTTTCATTTCATAACCTTGGGGACTTAATGGACTCAATAATGAAATTGTACCCCATTTTTCCACAACGTCCCTTGATTAAGAGATGTGGCTTTATTAGCTATCGCATAAACCGTAACTTTGATATTTTAGTTGTTGTGTTAGCTATTATGGTTTATTACAATGGCTTGCATGGGGTTCACATCTCGTATGGATGTACAAAAAGTTTTCCCTTGTGTAATACTCAAATAATCCCATATATCATGTTTGCCTTGAAAAAACAAGTATCATTAATAAACACCTTGGAAATGTAAATGGAAATGGAGAAACACCTTGCCAACATTAACAAGAATGATGATTGGATATTGAGAAAAATTTCGCACCCTGTCATAACCCATATTAAAAACAAGGGCAACATTATTATTAAATAATACAATCTGCCTAATTAGCTGACCCGGATTTTAGTTTTGCATTGAGCATTGGTTCTTACCATTTATGATAGCTCGTTAACTCACTCTTAAGCCTAAATAACTTGTCTTGTAATAATGCGTTGAGCTACTAAAAATGAAATGTTGAGAAGGTTAAACATTAACACATGGTCTACAAATTGCTCAAAAATAAAAACCATGTTCTTAACCCTTTATGGAACATAGGGGATGTTGATTATAAGAAATCCTAATGATACACAAGTTTTCCAAAGGAAAAGTATATTGAATATAAAATTTCCTTCTTTATCACTGACCCTTACAATAGACAACACTAGGGGTAAGTGCTCACTGATTTTGGTAAGTTAGATATTTCACGGTCATGGTCGTTAAGCTAAAAAAGAACTCAATGTTGAACGCTCAATTGTCAAAGAAATGGAGTAGTAAGGTCGCATACTAAAACATTAGATAGTAGTTACTCTCTCCTTTAAACTTTGGGCCATTATTATGGTGATACCAAATAATGATGAAACCTTTTTAGGAAAATTATCCATGATTATCGATGATTTGTCCAAGGCATAAATCCTAGGGTTTGGATAAGAATATAAACCCAAATAGTGATTATATTAAATACCATTTAAATATTCAACATCACTTAACTCAATGTTGATAACTTAGGACAATGACCTATAGTTAATACAATTATCATTTATTGCTTTTTAAGTATTATCATAAATTATGTGTAGATGTATCCAATTTCAACCATGCTTCCCTTCTAAGGTCAATTTTAAAAACTTTTGAAACTAAGAAGTCGTTTTGACATCTTCATTTTATGTAGTTTTTATATAACATTACCCAAACTATCTCCTACTCTATTACTTTTTCCTCAATAGAATTCAATTTTCATTTAGAGTGATCTCAAAAAATGAAGTGTTGAATCAAGGACACAGATAAATGATGAGTTGAAATGCAAAGAAAAAATGCATAAAGATAATGGAAGGAAAAAACATAAGCTTTATAAGTAACATGATAAGGAGAATGATAGAGGTGAAAGTCCATGGGCTGGAAATATAGAAGAGAAGTTGATTATTATAGAAATGGCGAGTGTACAAGGAGGGTGGTGAAATAACGAAGTTAGTGCACGCTAAATAATATAGTGAGTTATCATGTCATTTCATAGTCGTGATAGAATGAGCGAGGGATTGGAATGACACGAACAACAACAAATCATTGGACCTGGAGGGCAAAGATATGTCACACAACTCTTGTGGGCCTACGTCTCCTGCTTGGTCACATACCCCAAACATTGAGGTGTTCAATCTCCAAGTGGAAAATGTAGCCAAATTATAGATGTGAAAACCCACAAAATTTGTGAAAAAGTTGGAGATTCCAAAGGTGGAAGTCTTCGCCCTCGAGGCCAGATTGAGGGCCTTGTAGTTGGCTTAGGGGGATTGGTGGGTCAGTTCATGGGGATTTGGCCATCCCAAGAACAATAAGGACCTAGGTGGAAAATAATTATATCCCACTAATCAAAGGGGAAATTTCCTCTTCCTTTTGTATGAAAGGGTTCTTCACCTCCTTCAAAAGAAAGGAAAATCAAGACATGAATTTTCAAAGTGTTTGGGCTAGTTCTCTCTCCCACGTGCTAGACAAAGCTATCGTTTATGCGGGAGGGTTATCTCTAGTTCAATACTGGAAGAAAGAGGATAAAAAGGCAAGTGAATGTCACTAAGAGTTTCTCTCTAGCCCTAAGTCACAAGGAAAAGCAAGCAAAGGGAAGAAGGAGGCTCTAAGAGGAAGATCGAAGTTTTCAAGTGTGGTAATAGTCGTCGGGCAGAAAAAATTTTGGATCTGCAATAGGAGGTCAAAGATCTTGCAATAGGAGGCCGAGTTGGTGACTAATCTTGATCTTGGAGTGTATTAGCCTAAGTCACAAGGTCTTGGTATTCGTCAATTGAAGGATCTATAAGAAGAGAAGAGATTTAAGGGTGTTCCTCTCAAGAGGTTGGTTTTGGCACTGGCTTGTAGCGTATATACTGTGTCACTATTCTTATTGTTTATGGTAGTTTTTTGATGTATCTCACATTACAATCATAAGGAACAAAGCTAATAAGAAAAAAAAGGTAACACAAACAGTTATCAAGTTAAAGAGAATTAACATATTCATTTCCCTGTTGAATTCTCGACATGGTATCAGAGCTAAGGTTGGCTAAGGGCATCACGAAGATCTCCTCTACAATGACGAAACTCATCAAGAAGTGTTCCAAGATAGAAAACTATCTCAAGGAAGGTATCAAGAAAGCGTGGGGTCTCTTACTTTCTTGAAAGAAAATATCAATGAAGGAAAAGGATGAAGGTATCTTCTTGACTCTTTGTGGCACATTCGAAGATGAAGACATTTGGGTAGTTGATAGTGGTGCATAAAGACATGTGACAAACCATTCCAAACAATTGAAGACCTTATCAAAAGGGAAATCCACTTATTGACTGGAAAAGGGTATTGGAACGACCTCTATAAAGTTGGAGAATGGAAGCAACATCCACCTCAACAACATTCTATTTGTTCCAATTTTGCATAAGAACTTACTTTCCATTTCAATCTTAGAAGATAAGTGTGATAGAGCAACTCTCATTGACGGAAAGGTTGTTGTATGGAGTAAAAACTCAAGTATAGAATAAGTTCAAGTCATTGGCAATCAAGAAGGAAGACTTTACAGACTAATATCTCCTTCGGCCCAAGCCCTAGTTCACATTGAATTTAGTTTGTGTGAACTCTCGCATAGAAGATTTGGTCATCTACATTTCAAAATCATTCCAACTCTAAGTTCCATAGTAGATGGAATACCTGAACTAAAAGAAGATTATGACAGAGTATGTAAGGTATGTGCATTGGGTAAGAATACCAAGAGACCATTTGGAAGCAGTTCTTCACGGTCAAAAGAAATCTTGGATCTTCTTCACTTTGATGTATGTGGCCCTATGACTCCCAAATCTCCTGGAGGTCATCTACATTATGTCACATTTATAGATGATAATTCAAGAAATACCTGGGTTTAATTAATGAAAACCAAGGACAAAGTATTTACAAAATTTCAGGAATTCAAAGTTGAAGTGGAGAACCTTACACAAAGAAGAATCAAGATTCTAATATCTGATAATGGATCAGAATATACATCCAAGGAGATTATAGCATTCTATAAGGAGTTTGGGATTAAGAGTTCGCTGATAGTCCCATATAATCCTGAGAAAAATGGAGTTGTAGAACAGAACAATCAATCCATTAAAGAAAAGTGTAAAAGAAATGTTGCACGATCAAGATCTACCTAAGTTTCTGTTGCAAAAATCCCTGAAGACAATTGTTTACATTCAAAATCGAAGTCCCAACAGGTCCCTAGACAACAAAACTATAGAAGATGTGTTCACTAGAAGGAAGCCATCTTTGGATCATCTCTGAATCTTTGGTTGTCCTATATATATCCACATACCAAAGGACACAAGAAAGAAGTTGGATCCATGAGGTATGAAGGGAACGTTTGTTGGGTATAAAAACTCATCAAAAGCTTAGAGGAACTACATAAAATAAGGACATCACATAGAAGTAAGCTAAGATTTCATATTTGATGAAAACATAGCATTCATGAAATCAAAGCAACTTTTCGTAGACTCTCGTGATGAAGAACTTCTGGTATTTGAGGAAGAAGTTGACAAGGGAGAAGAAGAATCACACCATGAAGAAGAAGGTCCCAGTGAACCTATTCAACCTATGGTCATCCTTGAAACAAGGAAAAGACATAATTGGTTAAATTCTACAATACTTGATGCAGAAGGTCATGGGGTGGTGAAAGGCTCATTTAGAGAAATAAAGAAACCCAAGAGATATTTTGGGTATGCTCCATACATGAAAAAACTAATAGAAGTAGAACCATCTTCTTTTGAGGAGGATGTTAATCATTAAGAATGGAAATATGCCATGAATGAATAATGTCAATCTATAATGAAGAATGGAGTCTTGGAGATCGTACCTAGGCCCGAAGACAAATTTTTGGTAACTTCCAAATGGATCTATAAGATCAAACATGCGGCTGATGGAAGTATAGATAAGGTAAGATTTATGGCTAGGGGCTTCTCTCAACTAGAAAGCATTGACTACAAAGAGACATTTGCTCCAACAACAAGATATACGATGATTCATTTATTAGTCCCTCTCACAACACCAATGGAATAGAACATCCATCAAATGGATGTCAAGACTGCATTTTTGAATGGCACAATTGATGAACGTGTAATCATTCTTCTCTATGTAGATGATCTTATCTTGAATGGTGTAGAAGATCGAATTGAAGAATGTAAGAAGCAACTAGCAGCAGAATTTTACATGAAGGATCTTGGGTCGTTGAATTACTATTTGGGACTAGAAATTTGGCAAGGCCCTCATGAAGTTTATTTTGGTCAAGCTAAGTACGTGATCAAGATGTTGAAGAGGTTTGGCATGATGGACTTCAAACCCTTGACCACAACGATGATCAGAAACTTAAAGAGACTAATGAGTTCTAAATCTAACCCTGTGGATCCTTCCAAGTATAGACAACTAATTGGCTTACTGATGTACTTGGTGAATACTTGACGAGTCATATGTTTTGCAATAAATGTTCTCAGCCAATTCCAAGTGGAGCCGAAGCATGATCATTGGATAGCAACAAAACATATTTTGAGATATTTGCGAGGAACAATCCACTACTGCCTAAAGTTTGACAGAAGGAATGATGTCCACTTGATGGGATATACATATTCCGATTGGAGAGCTAGTGAAAAGGATGGAAGGAGCACTACATGAGGAAGTTTCAGTTTTGGATCCTCCATGATCTCTTGGATGAGAAGAAAGCAAGACAAAGTTTCTTTGAGTACTGCCGAGGCTGAATATGTTACGCTGTGTGAAGTTGTTATCCAACCTATTCAAAGGACTCGTGGACCCTACAGTCATAGTTTGTGATAACACGAGTTGTATAAGTTTATGTGAAGGCCCAATATTTCATGGAAGGACAAAGCATATAAACAACAAGTATCACTATATTTAGAGCTAGTGCAAAAGGGTGTGCTGCAGCTACGATATATCTCCACTAATGAGCAGGTAGCTAATATATTGAAAAAATATATTCTGAACAAGAACCTTGTGTAATTGAGAGACAATATTAGCTTGGTTGATGTATCCTCCCTAATTGAGAGGAAAAGATAGACACAACATTCTTATCTTCACTTGGGAAGAAATAATGGACGATTGGGTAACCATCTGAAATTCAATACTCTTTCAGAATGTGGTAGGGCATTCAAGACAAGAGTAGTCATGGAACAATATTCTTTGAGGACTAGCTATCCAAGATAAGAATAGTCCAAAGAAGGTCATACTCAGTGAACACCCAAGGGGAGTATGTACCTTGATATTCAATGAGGATCATGTCTATAAATCATTGGTCTCGCTAGCATTGTGCTCTGGTCTTCTGGAGAGATACAACTATTACTCAAGGCCTTGCTATATGACAATGTTAGTTAACATGATGCTAGACAAATGGGCTATCAATCTGACTCTTTTTATGAGATCTCTTTAGATTTAGAATGACCATGTACCTCTTATGAATACCTCCCTAGTTAAGAGGGAGTGTTGAAAAATGTTTAACTAGGTTCGGTCTTCATAAGTATGAAATGTATTCTTGTAAATTATAAAATGAAAAAGAAATTATTATTGGAGCATGGGTTTCATGCTCAAGTTATTTTATTTTATAGATCAAGCACCCATTGAGTGCTTCTAGGGTTTGTGTTAGGGCTAAGAGTAATTTTCATATATTGAAGACCCCAATGGGCACATTGTATCTTGCAAACAAAAATTATATTTTTCTTTAAAGTGTCTAAATACCCTCTAAGATCATGTCAGCCTAGAACTTCTCAAGTCGACTTAATGGAAGAGCCATGTCTACCCATTGAAGAGGCCTATATAAAGAGAGGAACTCGTTCTCCAAAGAAACACTCACTCATCTCTCATTCTATGTCAAGAAGAGATCACAGTAGAAGGATGGTGAAGAGATTAAAGAAAGTTAAAGTTTTTGGGCTAGTTCTCTCTCCCAAGTGCTAGACAAAGCTAGGATTTTTGTACAATGGTTATCTCTAGTTCGATCTTGGAAGGAAGCGAAGAAAGAAGGCAAGTGAAGCTCATTAAGGAGAGGATATTTAAGGTTTTCCCGTCAAGAGGAGGGGTTTTTGCCTTAGCTTGTAGCCTATATAATATGTCATTGTTCTTATTATTTTTGGTATTTGCTTGATGTATCTCACATTACAATAATAAGGAACAAAGCTAATAAGAACAAAATGGTAACACAAACAGTTATCAAGTTAATGAGAATTAACATATTCATTTCCCTATTGAATTCTCAAAAGGGGTGAGGGGCCCAAACGTGCAAAACAATATTATAAGTTCTACACCTACAAGCTAGTATTGTAGTATTATCAAATTTTGTAGTTTTTTTTAATTTGATGGATAGTGGCTAGAGGGAAAAGAACAAAGATACAAATATCCATGTTGTACTACCCGAGTATTTTCCATGAGGCAGACACGGATTTGAAACTAATACATGGACTCATTTCTGTTAAAGAAATTAATATAGTGAAAAGGTTGTATTGGAGGGAAATTTACATTAATATTGTTGTCAAGGAGTGACCAAACTCCATTAGTGGGACTGAGGAAAGGGCATAAAATAAGTGTATTCGTGTTCAATAGGGTTGTCCACATAAAAACCTAGAGGGTCAAGTCCACAAATGTAGAGGCTATCCAACAAAAAGATATGTGGTCTAAGCATACTCAGATCTATTAGAAAATAGAAAAGGCAAAAATATTTTATTATGTTGATAATTACTTGTGATATTGTTATATTCTTATTAACTTCTTTATGTTCCTTCTTTATCTTCTTCTCATCAAGAAATTATGAAATCAAAAACATGAAGATCATCTGCACCATAATTTGGCACTCAGTTAGGGCTAAAACCCCTATATAGGCGAAAAGAGAGTTAGAAACTCTTCCTTCAATAGATTCGAAATGAGATAGACCAAGAACTTAAACCAATAGAATTTCCTCCTCCACCAAGGTAGCCTTCCAAGATGATTTAGCAGTAACTTTTTATCCAGTAGCTTCATCTCACCAACAATCGAGATATTTGACTTCCCGACTATAAAATTTCAATCCCACCTACATAATTTTGGCCCAGCGTCACCTCTATAGTTTTCGGCCCCTCCAGTAGCTTCACACTAGTGAGAAAGAGAGATAATTTCAAATTCTTATGCTTGAGAGAGACCTCCTTCTTCTCTATCCCTTTCCTTTTCTTTCCTTGAAATTCACACATTTTCTGGCCCCAGAAGTTGTAGATCGAAATTGGTGAGCGTGTGTGGTAGATGAGTGGTAGATGAGGTCGAATTTTTGCCTTTATATAGTTTTTCATTTCCCTCTATTTAATCCATCTCCGGGGAGGAGGCATAATTGACCTATTTTACAATAAGATAAATTTCCTTTTTGACAAATAAAGACCAAGAAGGGTCTTATACAATATGAAATGGACAAGGACACTTGGTAAAAACCCTATAAGCCTACAATATAAGCTTTGACCTATAAACAATTGACCCAAGCATCAAACCCATGTTTTAATAAGTCAATTTATTTAATAATAAAATTTATTTTTCTTTCTTTCAATAAATACATTACCTTATGACTCAAATACAATTATGAAGAGCGACACTAGTTACATTCTTCAATACTCCCTCTTAACTAGGGAGTTATTCATAATTACATATATATAGAGGCACCAATTATGAAGAGCAACACTAGTTACATTCTTCAATACTCCCTCTTAACTAGGGAGTTATTCATAATTACATATATATAGAGGCACATAGAAGATCTCAAAATAACCTATGAAGAGTTCTAGCACACTTAGTGTTGGGGACGAGATACCTGACCATTGTAATCTATCCGGGTGGAACTAAGATGGACTTAAGCTTTTTGCCATTCTAGGTACCATTAGGCTTACTAGTTAACCATCAACCCAGGTATCTAGGTGTGTATCCAAGGTCAGAGCTCCTTGACCAATGCCACCCTCCATGTTTGGGATATGGACATCAACACATAGGCTACCCATATGTCCTCCCAAACATCCACCATTAGGTGCTTCAACTCTCCCTATCAAACTATATCCATTTGTCCAAGCATGCTTCCAAAGTGTTCAACCTTTTATGGAGATATTTACCTGTACAAACACGAACACTAATCAATAATAAAATTTAAAAATATACATACAAGAAAATACAAACCTTTGGGGCCCTCAATCATTCTCATGCTACTTTCATCATTTTGGGGCCCTCAATCATTCTCATGCTACTTTCATCATCAAGTTATATATAATTTGTGGGAAGCTTTCTTCTTCTTTCATTTCTTCAACTACACCAAATACATCTTCAAATTTGTTTTTTTTTTGCAACTTCATGAACATTTATTGATAACAATTTTGCTTACTTCAAATTATTCATTGTCATAATATGCCCTCCCTCTTAACTCGGGAGATATACCCTTTCTTCTATCCAAACTCCCTCTTAGTTTAGGGAGATCAACCACTTCCTTCTTTTATAACATCGGAGAACCTTTCATGGCTTATATTCCTTCTTACCATATCAAGGTTATCTTGATCATGATCATTAACATAACTCCTCTCATCATGCTTATCAATATTTTACTTACCTTTATATAGGTGTTTCTGCACCTCTATTTAGGCCAACTTGTCCAGTTTGAGGTTGACTTCATGAAGGAGGCCTAATTGACCTATTTTACAATAAAATAAACTTCTTCTTTGTAAGTAGAGACCAAGAAGGGTCTTTCACAATATGCCATGGACGAGGACACTTGATATAAACCCTAGAAGCCTACATTGGAGGCTTTACCTATAGATAATTGACCCATACATGAAACCCACACTTTAATAAGTCAATTTCTTTAATAATAATAATAATAAAATCTTTCTTTTCTACAAATACATTAAGTTATGACTTGAGTAAAAGTATGAAGACCAACGCTAGTTACATTCTTCAAAATGATCCACTGCATCCATTTCTCATAGCATCAGAGGCTTAATGAAGAAAACTTAAAATAGATGTCTATTTTGGAAGAAGTATTTGAAGAGGAGGTGGAATGAGCATTGTGTCATTGTCTGGAAGGAAGAACCTAACACTATTGTTTAGAAGACATCAATTGGTGATTGGTTTGATTGCCAATATGAGGCCTTCTCTCGTGACACTACTAGGGTCTCAAGGAGGTAGAAATGATACCCTATGTTCTCACTGATCTAGTATCATCTCTATCCATATACTACTTGGTTCCCCTAGATGGGAACACCATAAGAAAAGGAAGTGATCTGTTGTATGAGAGTTGGTCTAGGATGTGGATGTGGTTAGAGATTAAAGAGCGAGGATGAAGGGCCTCGTTACATGTATAGGGAGTAGGCATATCTAGTCTGAGCACCTTAAGACATTGCCAAGCCTAAAATGTTAATAGTGTTAGCAGTGGAACAATCCTTGAATCTTGTTGTAAACTAAGTAATGGAAGACAAAATAATGGATCTCATTCTCTTAGAGATGAAACAACTAGCAGATCCAATATGGTGATCCATCTCAAATTGTAGTCTATGAGAGCCAACTTTGAATTGACCCAAGGGTATTTGAAGAGTATGCATCTAATGGAAAAGTGTGAAATGGGGTCAAGCAATGAGTCCATCCCTCTTAACCATGAAGTGCTCAACATAGAAGGACATCTTCCAAATGATCTATACAAATTTCTTGTAGATATCCTCTTGGATAATTATGATAATCTCCTATTAGGCCAAAATATGTGGCCAAGTGAAAACAATGAATATCTAAATTGAGGGTGTACGTCCATTGTAATACCTTAGAAGATTTTGTAATACCCTAGAAGATTTAAAACCCCCATATGCCAACACCAAGACCAAGCTAAAGAACTAGCTGTTGTAATGGACTATAATAAACAATAGGCCAAGTACTGATATGGGTCACACACCTTCATTGTATAAGCAGAGCCCTAAATGTGATGTAGAAGTGAGAGGAGTCCAAACATTGTTTGAAGGCAATAGGGGCAAGCACCAAATTCTATAAGGATGATGTGTTAAGGAACTATTTGTTTGCATCTAATGATCCGGCAAATGAGGATGATTTTTACTCTCTATTAAGGAAAATAAAGATCTAGTAAACCAAGTCCCCAAAACTTTTAATCTTATAGAATTGTGGGCCTAACAAGAGTGCTGTGAGTGACATCTTGGATGATATGTCCTGAAAATGGTTCTAGAAATGTTGCCTCTCAAGAAGAGCCAAGGAACCATAGCCATTGTTGACTTAGGGTTGAAGTGCATTCCATAAACTAAAGCAGGTGATTAAAGGTGATCTTCTTCAATCCATCAAAGATAGTGGCCTTGCTTTTACCTAGGCTAACTGTCAACTGACAAAAGTTTGCCTAGAAAAGGGCATGATGGCTAACAATAAGGCCTTTGAGAAGTTAATTTCATTGAGTCTTTAGAACAACCACCTTGGAGATAGAACCAATAGCTTTCTGAAAGTCTAAAAACCAATAATAAACTTTCAAAACTCAACATCTTGCTTCCTTAATGATGACCCCAAGTGTGAGAATGTGATCAATAACATAATGTTCAAGTCAAAATCCAATCTATCCTCTTACTTCCTCTCAAGCTCCCTAGGGAGCTTCAAATGGAGGATGATAGTAGAGTTAGGAAAATTTGTGGCCAACCATGATAGTCCTATAGTTATTTGGATTCTTACTAGTGGCCAATTTGTGTATTGGATGAATACTATAATGTGAACAAGTTGACTAGGTGGTTTTCCAGGTGGTTGTTCATAGTGTGAAGACCCAAAGAAAGGAAGTACATCCAAACATGGTTGAAGAAGGTGCTATAGAAAGAAATAACAGATACAAAGATCCAAGTTTGAACTCTAGGCTATGGCCTATGAAGAAAGATAAGAAGAGTGGTCTTTGCTAACATTTGAAAACAAGAAAAGGGGAGCATTACATTACAAAGGAAGAATGGAATAGTGGCAAGAAACTTTATGATTGAAAATGGTTAGGTGAAATAGAATGTCAGTAGTTGAATACACTATGGTTAGGTGAAATAGAATGTCAGTAGATGAATACACTATGCTTGCCAATTTAACATGTGATAGATAAAGAAAAAAGTCGTGAAAATCAAGATGGAGCAATGGGTGAAGATTATATGGTATGAAAAAGGAACTGTATAGAATGGAACCCACTAGGTTAGTAGTTTCTTGAATATGCTCTTTACAAAACTACATATATACATGAATACTTAGAATTTTTTAGAATCTACATTTTATATATTATTTCTTACATGTGTCAACATAATAACACAATAAAATACCCAGAGGTACTTGTTGATAAACTACCAACTTTCCAACTACCTCTAGTTTATAATTACCATTCACTATCAACCAAATCCAAGGCTCTCT
>APFE030756858.1:3882-20729 GCA_000404065.3 Pinus taeda
TTCCCGTCAATGCATTACAAGATATCGTCGGATTCATTTGTTCTTCATCTAGGCTTTGTTCCTGGAGTATATCCACTTCTTTTGACCTTTCTTGCTCCTTTTCTTCTTCCTCTTCACAATCTATGTAGAATAATTTCTTCTCAGCACACTTATGACCTTTAGTGTATTTGCTATCACAACCCTTTTGCTCTTTTTTCTTCCAATTGTTATGGTGTCAACCTTATAGGTTGTGGAAGACTAGGGAAAACACTTCCATCTTTATAGTTGTGAGTGGTATGCTTCTTGGTTGCCATAATTTTGCTTTCCATTTTTCTTGCTAAACTGAATGCCTTCTCTAATGAATCAGGTTCCCAAAGGCGAACATCATGTTGGATATTATCCTTTAAAGACCCTATGAACACATCAATCCTATGCTCCTCTAGAATATCTTTTACCCTTAAGTTCAATTTTTGGAACTCCTCAATGTGCTCCATTATTAACCCTTTTGTTTGAGACTTATCAATTGACTAAAAAAAGTGTTGCTTTTTATATCCTCATAATGTGCTATCAATTCTTTCGTAAAAATTGCCCAAGTGATAAATTGTTTATGAGAGCAAAGCCATTGATACCATACAAACTGATTTGGTTTCAAAAATAAAGTTGCAATACGTACCTTTTGTGTGTTTTGCACATTATTGAGATCGAAAAATTGCTCCATCTGTAATATCCATGTTGCTGGATCCTTCCCATCAAACTTCCTCATATCGATTTTTGGAATATGATGGGTCTTAGATCCCACATTAGAGTCTATGGAATCATGATTAACATTTCTTTTGTTCTCATCATGAGTTTCCTTTACTACCCTTTCACCATTCGTGACCATTTCTTGTAGTAGCTTATTCATATTTATCTTCAATTCGTCCATGTCTGTCTTCAAATCTGTCTTCCAATCGTCCATGTCTGTCTTCAAATCTGTCTTCCAATCATCCATCTTAGGTTCCATGCCATTCATCTTAGCTTCCACGCCCTTTATCTTAGATTCCATGCCATTTATCTTAGCTTCTGTTAGCTTTTGTGAGGCTAACATTTTTTGCACTTGGTCTTGTAATTTTGTATATATCATGTAGCATTTCTTCTCTTCTTCATGAGTCATGCCTAGAGCTTCAGTTCCTTACTAGGTGGTTTGCATTTTCTTTCCTTGGGGCATCAATTACCGATAATAATGCTCTACTAGCCCTTTGAATTCCTTCAAAATAAATTTTCAAACCAATCTTAAGCAAAAATTTAAAAGAATCTACACACCTTTTTTTTTTCTTTGTAGGAGCTTGATATTGCCTCTGATGTATCTCTGTACTTTGAAAACATCCAGTTCTGAAATTGTGACCTGTGGTAGCCCTCTGTGTCCTCTTTCCAATGCCACCAGTCTGATCCAAAATGGATTCTCCAAGGAAGAGTTATACGAAATCTCCCACAGTGACCTGATTATAGACTAGTTCAGTAGAGCGAAATTGTACGACATGCCACAAGTCACTATTTTGATCTTTAGCTTTGAAAAATATATAGAAGAAACTACAATCTGTCCTCTTTCTGTACTTTCTTACGAAATTTTAATCCAATGCTCAGAGAAAAAGTAATGGTGATTTTCCCCAGGTCACCTATTTGGAATGTAATTCAGGAGTCTGCAAAAAGACCAACTTGCTCAGATCATATCTCCGCAAATGTAGCACAAAAAGCTCTGAAATTTAGACCCGAGATTTAGCGCGATGTCTTCTAAAATGAGTTTTTTTTTCAACTTCTGAAATGTCACAGAAAAAAAAGTTATAGCGAAAATGCCACAATGGCCTGTTTGGAGCAGCGAAACCATAGAATCCAAAGCTCTGATACCAAATGTTATGAAACCAGCTCAAGAAAAGATAGATCAATGCCTTAGAATTCAGCCTCTTTGAGGGGGAAAACTCCTTTACATTACATAAATGAACAATTCTTCGGATGATTCAAATGAAAAACCTCCTTTCTATATATAGGAGTCTAAGGAGTCACAATATAACCCAACCGACCTAACAATAATAATATAAAGCCACAAAAATAACAATAGAGGGATTCTATGCGGCACAATAATAACAATATGGGGATAATAGGGGCACAACAATATTAATAAGGGGCATAACTACAATATTAATGGGGTAATCACTAGTATTATAGGGAACCAACATTGATGCCATAATCCAAATCATCCTTTCTCTTGCTGTTTCGACCCAAAACCTAAAAATCAAACCAGAAACCCTGAGCTACTCTACCTAGCCTAAAATCTACATTAAATTCAGTCATCTCAAGCCATAATTGCTAATATCCTGATTGAGATTGACAAGGAGAGAACCCTCTCCCGACCTGGTAGGGCTAGCTACCAAGTTAAGCGTGGTTTGATGTTACCCTAGACTTGCCTTCCTTCAGCCTGAGGTAGATCCAGGCCCTGACATAGTGGCGACCATACTGGGGAAGAGGTGATAGATCTTCTTCGGGAAAGGTCATTCAAGTTGCAGATCTGATTACTGATGGTGGACAACAGTTAGACACATATGAAGGTTGAAATCATCTACCTGATGACTCCAATGTTCAAGATCCTGAGCTTTGACTTCATTGCCAAAGAATCCAGTTTTCTGAATGTTGATGGTAATCACCGATGACAGGGTATGTGGCAAATTTGTTATCTAGTGAAATTTTATTGATTTTAAGGGATGAGATAGCAAAATTTCAAATTGATCAGAGTTTTTTAACATAATTGTTTCTTAGCTTGAAATCTAGCTGACTCACACCTGAGAATAAATATTGTTTTCTTGGTTTAGTGGTTGAAAGATTGGAAAATGAAATTGAATTATTGGATGTTCAAATTAAATCACATGAATTCCAAGACCCTAAATAGTTCTTGGAAACTCTCCCTCCTCCCAAAGAAGAAAATATAAGGCTTCCCTTGGATGGTTGGATTGAAGGATGTTATGATTTATAGCGAGGATGTGACAATCTCCAGCCAAGAGCATATGTTAATGAGCTGGGGCAGTGGATAGAATTTGGTTTCTATGATCCCATAGCAGCATATACAGAATATATTTTTAAGTTGAAATAAAAACCAGGTTGCCTTTTACAGAGCCAGAGGTACTATGGGTATATACTGCTGGTAGGATTTCCAACTATCTTCTGGTTCAAACACTATAAAAAAACAACATCATTGTCACAGTTACTTGATTGGTTGATATGGCATTACAAAATCACTTGATCTATTGGTTTTGCAGCAAAGTAGGGTAGATTTGTAAATAAATAAGCTGCCAAAGGCAACATTTCAGTTTCCGATATTTGTTATGTACGGTTGCAGTATGTGTATGCTTGGATTGGTATGAGTTGTTTTGAGTTTGCAGCTGTTTGACCATATTGCCCAATGGATGAGGCACTTGGTATATAGTGTTCTTGACATCTCCAAGGAGCTGCCATCCTCAATAAGGCTTACGTTAGTGCCAGTCTTCACAGCCTGTCACCAGGGATCAACATGAGCTCTTACTAGGTTTGGTTTGGTTAGATGTTTTGCACATGATATTCAACACAAAACATGTCACAAATGTGTCCATCAGAAGGAGCTCAGAAAAATATTTCCAACGGTATATCACACCCCTGTAACTGGTTTATGGATCATAATATATGATCGAAATGAATGATTGATTCTTGGTTATGCATGTTTTGAGGTCAGTTGCTGCACACAGGGACAAGTTTACTACAAAATTAGTCTGGACAGGAATTTTACAAAAGTGAAAGATGCTTTTGTCCATCATATACGAAATAAGAAAAAAATCATTCAGTTTATGCACCAGGTGCTACTATGTGGGAGATATGCAATGATATTTGGAGCCTGCATTAAAACAAAGCAAAATTTTCATTTATTTACTATTTTAGTCATTTTAGTGTGGTTCCATTTTACAATATATGGAAAGTAATTTTGAAAAACCCAAGGAGGTTTTTGTTAACCACGAGCCATATAACAAAAACCTCTTTCAGTTTATTCACAGGTGTCATGAATTGGGATATGTGACTAGATATTTACAGCTCATTTTTACAGATTTAAATTTTTAATGATTTTTGTTTTAGAGATGATTTTGTGGCACATATTACGAGAAATTGGAAACGAATTTCCAAAATTTGAGAGAGGTTGTTCTCCAAAATGACCTTATCTACAACAACCTCTTTCAGTTTTGTAACAAGTTCTATGGTTTAGGATATACGAGTTCATCTTCCACACCTATTTTCAGAAATTCGGTCCAAGTTTAATGTAACTGATTCTATTTTGAAGAAAATGGTTGAGCTCAATTCTCTCAATACAAGGATGAGAAAATGTATATATTTTATGTATTTCATATTGTAGAGGTTGTATTTTTGTAGCAAATAAGCATTTGGACTGTGTAAAGTTTTATTGAATATCATAATAAAGCAGTTTTTGCCCTTTAGGCCTTGGATTCATCACGGTGCTTAAATGTTCAGTATGTTTTTTCTCCTGTAATTCATTTACACATTATGTTTTTCTCCTTTATTTCAGCATTATCTAGGTGATATGTTAGGAATTCATCCATAATGATGCTCCTTTCATGATGATTTTGCTGTTAGTTGTAATGGTAATTTTAGCATTATTCATCTGTTGTTAGATGCTCTATTGAGCAACCTCGTTATTCTCTTTCATCTAAAGTTGCTGCTGCAGATCCATCCTTTGTTTGATGCCTGCAAGGCAGTGGGATTTCTCCCTTATACTTCTCACATTTACAATCTTCACTTGGTTGAACATGGCACTTAATTTGCCCCAAGTTTGCCGGTAGAAACTGACATTGATGCTATAATCCAAATCATCCTTTCTCTTGCTGTTTCGACCCAAAACATAAAAATCAAACCAGAAACCCTGAGCTACTATACCTAGCCTAAAATATACATTAAATTCAGTCATCTCAAGCCCTAATTTCCAATATCCTAATTGAGATTGACAAGGAGAGAGCCCTCTCCCGACTTGGTTGGGCTAGCTACCAGGTTAAGCGTGGTTTGATGTTACCCTAGACCTGCCTTCCTCCAGCCTGAGGTAGATCCAGGCTCTAACATGATCCATTAGGGATAATTTCAAAGCTAAGGGTTGAGCAGAAGACCACTCCATATGAACATACACCTAGGACAAAGATAGAGTAGTATGCTAATTAAGAGAAGTGGACAAAGAAAACACTATAGGGGGTTGAAGAGAAAATAGTTAGTCAATCATCTCTGCAAACTCCTATTCCAAAAGAAAAAGAAATAGAGAGACCAAGGGAAAGTATGTCCCCTACAGATTCAGAAGCACAGGCTGTAGAATTCTGTGTCTTCAAGAGGAGAAAAAAGGATCCAAAGACCAATACTAAGACTGATACTAAAAGTTATCCTCACGTAATACGTATTTAAGAAGAATACTCACAACAAAAGGATTCATAGGAGAGAAGCGCAATGGTTTTGATGGGTATTCCCACCACTTCATTCCCATCCGTTGAGGAGACAACTGAGCTACCTATATCTTCTACATATCATATTCCAACACATCCAAATATTTTTGAAAGATACAGGGAGATCAAGAGGAAGAATGAGGCATTGAAGGTGTCAACATATTCAGAGTTTTGCAAGAAAACTGCTACTACTCAACATAGGTTGTTGTTTTCATTTGATACATAAGAAGGGCAGTTCCAAATGGCCTTTTTGGAACCTACAATTCCAACCCCTAGAAGTGTAGAAGACTATAAAGCTTCAATATTTTCTGTTGATACCAAGAAGGTTCATGCAATCAATCGAATCAATTTTTATAAGCAAGAAGGTGAGATGATTTATTCAACACTGACCAATTTATCCATGACTGCCTAAAAGTTTCAAGCCTCTCTGAATAATATGCATTCACAATTGAAGATAGAATGGATGTTTTCTCTGGCCAAAGACACTAGAAATAAAGCTTTAGAATATTTAATAATCAAACTAGGATATGATCCTGGTAATGTGAAGGCAGTTGAGGAGAGAATTAAAAACAAAAATGAAGATATTGAAGCCCTCAGGAAACAACTTAAGCTTCCAACCACAGAGAAACCTCAGGCCAAAGGAGTAACCAATCTGGAAATGGAGAAAGAAAAGATGTTCAAAATAATAGTTGAATAGAATGTCCAATCTAGAATATGGAATAGGACATGGCCATATTGTTGAAGGAAAGGGAAAAATTGGAAGTAGTAGGTATATCAATAGAAGGTACATCAACACAACATGAAGTACAACAAACAACACAAGTATCAACTTCAGATTCGTCTGAGAAGCTAGTTCAAGATTTAGGAGAATTATCATTAACAAATAAGGAAAATGTGAAGTTAACATAAGCACTCACAAAGATGGAAGAAAATAAGATAAAAGAATATAATGCATACCTAGTAGAGGTGCAAAAGAACTACAAATTGATACAAAAAATTCAAAAGTATGAGAATCAATCTCTAACAACTCAAATGTTGGCAGAGGTAAAAAAGAGTATATGGCATAACATAAATGCAAACATCATATAATTATGGTCATCCATTCAAACCATATTTGAGTAGGAAGAGTTAGTGCAGAATGTCAAGGAAACAATTGAAGAAACAAAGATTGAAATAGAGCATAGGGTAGCATAAGCAAATAGAATTATTAAAATGTTGAATTCTAAAAGGAAAAACTTGAAGAACTCCAGATTCAAGACAAATAGGCACAATGATGGAAGTAAAAAGAGTATTAACAAAGAGGAATCTCATGGTGCAACTGGAAAATAAATGCAAATAATTGGAATTGTAGGTTAAGAGATTTAACAAAAAATTTGCTTTATTATAGGAGAAAGGGCTCCCAACCTTAACAGCTTCTAATGGGAAATTGGTTCCATTAAAAAATTATCTAGATAAATGATCTAATATTGTTGCAGATGCATATAAGTTTGCCAAAGTAATAGGAACTATAAGTGGAGAAGCTTTCATGGAAGGATGACAACATGATCTCTTCATTCAACATCAAATCGATCATTTATTTTTAAACAAACCAAGTTTCCAAAGATACACAGAATTAGATGAGATATTTCAGAGCATGGTGAATTTTTTAATTCCTAGTGAAGAGCAGTGGGATAAATTGCTAGAGCATATTGAATAAGGGAAAACATGAATCCTAAAATTTGGGGAGCAGGCAAATAAAAGAAGCACAAAAATAGCTACAATCAGTAACAAATCACCTCAAAGTTTGATAAAAAAATAAGAAATAGTCTAGATTTCCTATTACTTAGTTCTATTTTGGAAATATATACATGTTTTTAGTAGATATTATTTTGTAAATTTTTTTGTTTAAAGTCTGAATTAATTTGAGACAAACTCTATAAATATTCGTAAAAAGACTTAGTAAGGGTTGGATTATGCAAGAAGAAAATATTTTTTCTGTGATTATAAGCAATGAAATATATTTTTGAAGAAATTGATTCAGTAATATAGAGGCAATTTGGTTTTAGGATTATTGTGTCAAGAAAATGGTGATGTTTCCCTCTTTGTAAATCTATTTTCCTTTCAAGTTTCACATGAATTTTTTCCTTATTAAGCTGTTTACAAGAAGATTAAGAGCCGAATTTACTTACAGTACTCTACTCTGGCTTGTTAAGCAATCTTAATGCTTTATTTATGATATTAAGTATAGAATTAATCTGTGTATGCTCTATAGTTGATTGATCCTAATTCTTATTCATCTCATCCGCACCACAACAACTATAAAAGATCCAGGAGTTTGCCTACCTCACCCTATTTTCTACTTCTCTATTTATTTTAATTGATTACTGAAGATCTTATGACTCCATGCCCAATGGAATTCTATTCCATTTTACAACCAAAGCTTTAAAATATCTATCTTGTCCTTTCATACCTAGCCTAAAATCTACGCACTAAGATTAAAAATAATACAAAGAGAGCCCTCTTTGAAGATGGAAGGTCTAGGTCCCAACTTTAAAAGTCATTTGTGGTTACCTTTGTAATTTTCTTCCTCAATCTAGGAAAATACAGAGTGCTAATATTCTGGCAACCATAATGGAGACTTCTTCCCTGGTAACTTTGATTAAAAAATCTTTAACCTATTTCATGTGGGTGACAGTGAGTTAGGAAATCTTTAGGTTGAATTCTTCACCCAAAAGTTGTATATATACCTAGCTGTAAATAATTTCTTTGAAGATCTAGCTCTTAGAAATATTTACACTTGATCCCATCCAGATCCTAATCCTCCAAAGTTGTATCTCGAGATGTTAATTAGAAAAAAGAGCTTTACAGAAAGTCAAGCAAGCAATAATGATTTTCCGAGATCTAATTCACTCCCATAAGGTTTTATAAAAGTTGAGGATATTGAGTTTGATTTACATTTTAAGCATATTCTTTTTAGAAACAAATTAGAAAGATTTGTTCCTAAAACAATCTTTGATGAATCCATTTTGAAATCTCATATATCAACACATAGGCTTGTCATTTTAGATTCTGATAAAGACGTTGCATGACAGTTTGAAAATCTTGAAGATCTAGTAACCTAATTGAATCAGGCTACTTAAAAACCATTTGTAGTTCAACAAACTACCATTTCTTCTTCTAACCCATCATTGACCTCCTCTGTGGATTCCATTTTTTCCATTATCCCCATTTCATCTCTCATTTGTACTCCTTTTGTAGCAACTCAACAGGTCAGAGTTCCACCTCTATTACCACCCCTAACATCAATCACAACTAATATTTCATCTTCCTCTCATATTCCAATCATGGTAGCTCATTATGCCCCTTTGGTTTTGCAACAACCACTAAATTCTATTCCACTAAATTACTCACAACATATACCAAAATTTGATGGCACTGGGCCCACTATAGCTCAGTAACACGTTGATAAGATGAATGATTTTGCATACCTATAAGAGGTTAATGATGATGATGTTCGAATAAGGTTTTTTTCTCAAAGTTTGAATAGTGAAGCAAAAAAATGGAATAGGGGATTAGCAACAGACAACATTTCCAACTTACAACAATTTCATCAAGTTTTCGTTTCTCGTTGGGAGGTTAAAAAGAATCTACTTCAAATTCTTGCAGAATATGAAATTTTAAGAAGAGCTCTAGGAGAGTCGGTTCAATATTCTTCAGATAGATTCAACAACCTTCATAATTATATGCTAATAGAAATAAAGCCTCCTCTAGGATTAGATTTACTTCGATATCCATATGGTTTTGATGTTGACATGGCCTATCAATTAAGAGAAATAAATGCAACCACTTTAGAAGAGATGTAAAATAATTTTGTTAGTGTAGTGGCCAATCTTCTTGACGAGAAAGCCAAATTGAATGTTGAAAAGAGAGTGACTATTAAAGAGGAACCTTATTCATCATCATATGTGAAACTAGACACTTTGGTTAAAACTATGGAGAGAACGATGGAAAGAATTCCTTTGACAGATAGAGCTCCACTAAGAGAATCACAAGGGGGTCCTCAAATGAGGAATCCAAATTTTAGAAGTAACCAACCCCAAATTAAACAAAGAGATCCGAGAAACCCAACATATCAACAACAAACTAGACCTCTTTTCAGGAAAATTATGCAGAGGAAGAAGATGAGACAACAGAAGAGACAAAAGAGAATCAAATTAATATTTTTGGTGAAGGAGAAACATATAATTGTTTTCTTGACCAAAGAGGAACAATATTTGTTCTTGTTAGCACAACAAGATGTCATGCCTATAGAATTAGAGGATTATAAAAAGGGTTATCAAAATTCTATTATGGAAGTGCACAAACAATATACTCTGAGAAATAAGAAAGTTGCAGCAAATCCTCCTAAAAATATCCAAATTGATACACCATCTACAAGTCAAACAAAGGTTGATCCTCCCAAGGAAACCCCTCAGAAACAAGATACAACTCAGAAAGAGGTAGAAATGCCTCAACCTTCTTTCAACATTGAAAATGAGTTATCAAAGGTTAATTTTTTTTCCTCTAACCAAATTGGTGAAAAAGGATGTGTATAGAAGTCAAGTTATAAAATAACTAAATATAGAGGAGGGAATATATACTGTGAAATTAAGTGATGACAAACCTAAATTGTTATTTAGACCAAAAGTTGAGGGAAAATCACAAGATGGTAATGTGCCACATTTTTATGTTAGTATTAACATTCATGATTTCATTTTGCACAATGCCACCTTGGATTCAGGTGCTTCACATAATCTCATGCCCAAAGTGATTATGGAGAAACTCATATTACATATAACCAGACCATATAAAGAATCTTTCTCTTTTGATTCAAGCAGAGTAAGATGCTTAGGTTTGATCAAGGATTTATGTGTAACCCTTGCCCAAATCCCAACAAAAAGTGTAGTCATGGATATTGTTGTGGCTGATATACCTCCTAAATATGGAATTCTCTTGTCAAGATCTTGGGGAGAAAAGTTACAGGGCACCTTGTAGATGGATATGACATATGAAACTAGTCTTGTTTTCAGGAAACAAAGGAGGTTGTACAGGGAGACTTTGATGAAATATATGGTAACTAGTGAGGACAAGCCCAATAATTACCCACTTTATTTTGTACATTCAGACATGGATTATTTCATTTTATATACTGACATATGTTTAGAGAAGGAAATTTCAAATATGGAAAGTCAATCACAGAAAGCAAAGGATGAGAAGTTAAATACTAAAACAAAGGATGATAAGGATGAAGGTATTTGGCATATGGATTTTTATGGAGCAGTAAGAAAGGAAGGAGTAGGAGATGGTGTATGGGTCTTAGAAACAAACTCTGGTATATCTGTTAAAATTGGAAACCAAGGCAAAACTTAATGTGCGTCATCTTATTCATGGATGATAATATTTTTATTAGATTCCTCTCATCAAGAGGTGTAGGATTGATATAAAGATCATTCGATTCCGATAAGTATTCATGGAGATATGAATTTATTTTTATTATGGAATTATTATCAAGCCTACCTACAACTCATGTAGGCTCAGAAGCCCAATAGTCGCATCTATTCAAACACCAACGTTGTGTATAAATATAGGATGAATTTTCCTCATTTGGACTCACTCATCTCATCACATCTCTCTCTCTCTACTGTGCAGAAAAGAGTCTCTTCTCTACTGCGCAGAAAAGGGTCTCTCCCTCACACATGTGAAGCCGGAAGCTGCTGAACCTGAAGCTGCAACTGCAGTTCCAAAGTTTGACCAGAATTTACCATTAGATATCCTCCTTAGAACTTCACTATAGATCCACTGGATCTCCTTTGAAAGTCACAACTTTTGGTGGTGGAATCAAGTCAATCCGACAGACGGTTTGCAAGATATCGACTGCCCTAGTTTGAAGGAAGCTGCTGAAACCGAAGCTGCAATTGCAGAAGTAAAGTTTGACCTGCGTGGACTAGAAGATCTCCTCATCTGAACTATGCTATAGGTTCATATAAACCTCCTCTGAAAGCCACAACTTTTTGTGGTGGAGTCAAGTCAATCCGACGGACGATTTGCAAGATATCGACTACCCTAGTTTGATGGAAGCTGCTGAAACTGAAGCTGCAACAGCAGAAGTAAAGTTTGACCTACGTGGACTAGAAGATCTCTTCATTTGAACTGCACTGTAGGTTCATCTAAAGCTCCTCTAGAAGCCGCAACTTTTGGTGGTGGAATCATGACGATCCGACAGTCGGTTTATGAGATATCGTCTGCCCTAGTTTGATGATGAAGCTACTCATGCTGATGTTGTTGATCTAGGGTTTGCTACTATTGATATAAATCAGATTTATTGTACTATTTCTCTCTACTAAATTATTGAAGATAAAAGAAGATTTTTTCAAAGGGTTTCCCCACACATTATGGGGTTTGTCCCTGACTAGCCGCCACATCTTGTGTCTCTTGTCTTGGCTTGTTTTCTGTCAATGATTTAATGTTCTATCTGCACTTTACTTTATGTACATGTGATTGCTAATTTGTGGAATATAATAAGAAAAATAAGTAAACTGTTATAAGCATAAAACATACCATAACTTAATATGGAATCAGAGCTGAGGTGAAGACAAAGCCCGAGCAAGAGCAAGAGCAAGAGCAATCATCGAAGAGAATATTCGCGAGGCTATCCTAAAAGAACTATGGGGTCCTCAACACTCTGCCGAAGGCAAGCTTCATGAGAAAGCTGATTATCATGGATGGAAGATGTCTATCGATCTAACCATAGAAGATCAAGGAGTGCTGGACCATGTAAGAGGTAATATTGTTGAGCCTCTATCAAATGCATCCGCTGCTGCATGGAACAAATGGAAAACTGGAGAAGTCAAAACAAAAGATCATCTGGGACTCTATCAACAAGCACTTGGTGGTCTACATCTCTGACCTGAACACCTCCAAGGAAATCTACGATAGACTGGTGAGTTTATTTAAAGTTAATGATGCAAATCAAGTTTGTTTCTTAGAAATAAGCTGAGGGAAATCAAGAAGGGTAAAGATGAGAGTATGCAAGCATACTTCTTAAGAATAACCGAGATCAAGAACATTGGGAGGCTATTGTTGACAGGGAAATGGAAAATCACGACTCTTGAAGGATTACCATCAGAATGGTACGTGTTCAGAACTACTCTTCTGAACATAATGTAATTCCTGGTTTTGAGGAATTAATGGCTAGATGCAATTCAAGAAGAAACAAGGGAAGAAGAGCAAGAAATGCCCATGCCTAAAGGTCCTCCTGCTGCCTTTTCTTCTCATGCTAAGAAAAGAAATAATTTTGGGACTAAATCAAAAGGAAAGGCTGGACCTAAGGGTGGAATAAAATGACAATGTTACATCTGCGATAAAGTAGGTCACTATGCAAGGGAGTGCCCTGATAGAAAGGACTCAAATCGGGATGATGATCAAAATCCCTCTGATGGCAATCAAAGGAATGGAAAATTCAATAGTGAAGGTAAGAGGAGAGCTGGGAATCGAGGAAGAGGACAACCATTCAAGAAGGCTAGAAATACCAGGATGTATTAAATGCACCTAACCTCAAAAAGAACCTAGTTTCCATCTCGGCAATGGAAGACAAAGGCTACAAGGTAACCTTCAGTGATGGCAAGGTACATATATGGAAAAATAATATTAAAGATGCCTTTACTCTTGGGTTTAGTATTGATTCATTATATCAGGACGATGGAAGTCCGCTAGGTGTCATGTCTTATGACACATCTCTTTAGTTCGAACTTTGGCATCGAAGGTTTTTCTCCCTTCATTATAAATCTATACTCGATGTAAGACAAATGGTGACAGGGATGCCCGAATTCTGAGTAGAGAAAGAAGGTTATGTCCAGGATGTGTCGAAGGAAAGCTCAAAAGGGGACCATTCCCCTCAAGCCAAAAGAAAGACCTCCGATATATTACAGTTGGTTCACTCAGGCATATCTGAGGCTGGCATTAAGAGGGAGACTACTACACCACAGACTCCTGAAGAAAAATTCACCGCTGGTCAAAGGGAAATTGTGATTAGTCAAGATGTCACCTTTGACGAAGATATGGCTCTCAGCAAGGTGGACAATCTTCCAACTTTGAGGAACTCTGAAGAAGTCGACACCAGGGAATCGAAAGAAAAGGATGTTGAATCAATGCTTGATGTAGAAGAACCCATGGATCTGATTGATCCTCATCCACATGAGCCTTCCTCTTCTAGGAAGAGGCCTTCATGGCTTAGGGGGATACTTGATGATGCTGAAGGACATGCTGCACCCTGAGGAACCTTCTGTCAAAGTAAGAAACCTAACAGGTATCAGGGATACCTGACCATCATGAGCATGATCATACAAAATGAGCCTTCATCATTCTCAGATGTCGTCAAGCATCAAGTATGGAAGGATGCTATGACCATAGAATATGAGTCTATTATGGAGAATGATGTCTGGGAAGTAGTTCTAAGACCCCAGAAAAGATAATTGTTACTTCAAAGTGGCTTTACAAGATAAAGCATGCAACAAATGGAAGTACGAAAAAGTATAAGGCTCCTTTTGTTGCACATGTTTTCTCCCAGAAGGAAGGTATAGACTATGATATTTGCACTTGTTCCCAGATATATGACCATCCACTTGATCATAGCCCTTGTGGCTTCACAAGGATGGAACCTACATCAGTTGGATAGACCGTGTTCTTGCACAGTTCGATCAAAGAAGAGGTCTATGTGGGGCAACCTCAAGGATTTGAGATTTATGATTGAAAATCTCATGTATACAGGTTGAAGAAGGCTCTATATGGGCTGAAGAAAGCACCCAGAGCATGACATGAGAGGATCGATAGCTACATGATGAAGCTGGGATTCACTAGGAGTGAAGACGATCCTAACCTTTACCTTAAGGTTGGAAATGACAAGCCTCTCAGACTGGTGTTGTATGTGGATGAACTCTTTCTAACAAGTGCATACCCTCTCATTCACAAATGTAAGAGGGAGTTGCCTTCTGAATTTGAAATGAAGAACCAAGGACTTGAAGTGTGGCAGAAGCCAAGGGAAAATTTCCTATCTCTAGGAAAATATGTGGTGAAGATTATGAAAATATTTGGTATGGTGGACTACAAGCTTGTTACTACCTCGAGGATCTTAACTTTCAGAAGTTATATGGTAGTGATGCCAGACCAGATTTGGGAAATGCCTCTGAGTTTCAAAAACTCATTCGCATTGATGTTCTTGGTGAACCTCCGTTTGAACATATGTTTTGCAGTTAGCATTGTGAGCTCATATTTGGTTGAGACTCACTAGATTGGTGCCAAGAATATTCTGAGATGTCTTTAGGACACAATCTATCATGGATTGAGATACACTGTCGTAAATATGAAACTGCATGATTATTCGAATGCTGATTAGGTAGGTAGTGTGGAGGATCATTGGAGCACTTTTAGTGTTGTTTCTCTCTAGATTCTACTTCGATATAATAGATGAGCAGGAAGCAGAAGTCAGTTGCCATAAGCACCACCGAGATTGGATACATATCTACGAGTATGAACTTGTATGAAGCTGCCTGGTTAGGGAAGCTCTTCAGTGAGCTATTTGAACACATACCACTGTGATTCTCTATAACAACCAGAGGTGGGATTTGATTATTGAGGAATCCCGTATTCGTCAATTGCTCCAGTAGATAGACATCATTTGGGATATGGTAAGTCGATGAGCAAGGATGCTCCATCGCATTAAGATGATGTACAAGCCGATACACCTTGTTAAAGCCCCGAGGAAATATCTAATATGTGATTTTCCCAAATGACTTGAAGTCGTCAAGAAACCCTTGTAGAACAGTCCTGCATGTTGCATACATTGAGCTCTGGGAGCTCTAAGGGCTTGCAGTTCTTACTGGAGCAACATATGACCACAGGGTGACTCACCCTCTCCTGATGGCGTGCACTGGAACAAGATGATTCACTCTATTGTGGGACAAGATGATTCACTCTCTTGTGGAACAGGATGATCCGCTCTCCTGTGTAGTAAGATGATATGTTCTCTGTGAGGCCTGGATTGATGTGTTCTCCTGTGAGGCCTGGATTGATGTGTTCTCCATGGCCATTGTAGCAGGATTGATCTGTTCTCCTGTGAGGCCTAGATTGATGTGTTCTCCATGGCGATTGTAGCAGGATTGATGTGTTCTTCATGGCGATTGTAGCAGGATTGATGTGTTCTCCTATGAGACTTGGATTGATGTGTTCTCCATGGTGATTGTAGCAGGATTGATGTGTTCTCCTGTGAGGCCTAGATTGATGTGTTCTACATGGTGATTGTAGCACGATTGATGTGTTCTCCATGGCGATTGTAGCAGGATTGATGTGTTCGCATGTGAGGATAGGATTGATTAGTTCTCTTGTCGAGGCATCCTACCCATGTAGTCTGGGACTCATGGGAAGTACCTCTCATCTGATCAATGAGTAGGGAAATGAATTTAGGGACCATAGTAGTATTGATGGACGCATCATTGTATCTACCGTACTCCCTACGCTAGGATGACCTCCATTGATCTGGGATCAATGATATTGGTCTAGGACTAGTGGTAGGAGTTGTACCATACTATGACACTGATTTTGGGTCTGTTGAGATTGGTTTGGGACTAGTGGTACATACTCTGAGATTGACTTCATGTTAGTGCATTACTGGTCTGGGACCAGTGAGAGTGGTACATACTATGATGCTGACTTCGAGTCGGTTGAGACTGGTCTTGGACTAGTGGTACACTCTTTGAGACTGTGATACTAGTTTGGTACCAGTGGTACTTACTATGAAGCTGACTTCGGGTCAGTTGAGACTGGTCTGGGACTAGTGGTACGCACTCTGAGACTGACTTTGAGTCAATGGAGGATGATACTAGTTTGGGCCCACTGGAGTTGTACTCACTATGACACTAAATTCGGGTTGGTTGAGACTGGTTTGCAACCAATGGTACATACTCTGAGACTGACTTTGAGTCAGTATGATACATCCTTGATCATTTCTTCTTCTTCATAATTCAGAAAAAAGCAGAGCAGAATAGAGTAGAACAATACAAATTAGTACAGGGCAGAACAAGTCAAATAAGAATAGGTAGAATAGAGCAGAGTAGGGCAAGGGTCAGCCTGTACAGGGTAGTGCATTTGATGGATGAATAGTAACGACTGATAAACAGATTGTAGATGAAGTTCTCCCTAGTTGAGAGGGAGTGTTAAAATTGGCAACGAGGGCAAAACTTCATTGTTATAGCTCCAAATCTCACTATTATGGTTTGTGATGCTGCACTCATGGCCTAGGGCAACCCCTCCTTCCAGACCTGGTCTCAAATTTAAAAAACAGTGTTTTATTCCTTGTACGCGACA
>APFE030756858.1:20749-82382 GCA_000404065.3 Pinus taeda
GACAAAGGAGCGAAAGGGACTTGAAGAAGGGTTTGGACCCTTGAGGAACTTCTCGAATGTAGGACCTGAGGTATGCCCCTCTTACTATAGAATTTGCTTATTACAGCATAATGGCTGTGTGAATGTGTGTTTCTCTGTTTAGACAACTTTCAGTCTGCTAGGGTTTCCACCCAAAATCCCTAGGGGAGCAAATCCCTCAACAGAATTGGCGACTCCACTGGGGACAACACTCTTGTTGTTCCTAGTTTGGGTGTTTGTCAAGCCAATCAGGGCTCAGTTGCTTTTTGGTTTGCTATTACTGTCTGGTATGTTCTTGAATTCTAAGTTTTGCCAGTTTCTTCAGTTTGTTTTTATTTTTCTTGAAATCTTTCATATACGCTGTTTTCCTTAGTTACAAAAGCGTTCTCCTGTGAGGCCTAGATTGATGTGTTCTCCATGGTGATTGTAGCAGGATTGATGTGTTATCCATGGCGATTGTAGCAGGATTGATGTGTTCTCATGTGAGGATAGGATTGATTAGTTCTCTTATCGAGGCATCCTACCCATGTAGTTTGGGACTCGTGGGAAGTACCTCTCATCTGATCAATGAGCAGGGAAATGAATTTAGGGACCATAGTAGTATTGATGGATGCATCATTGTATCAACCGTACTCCCTACGCTAGGATGACCTACATTGATCTGGGATCAATGATATTGGTCTAGGACCAGTGGTAGGAGTTGTACCATACTATGACACTGACTTTGGGTCTGTTGAGACTGGTCTAGGACTAGTGGTACATACTCTGAGACTGACTCCGTGTTAGTGCAGTACTGGTCTGGGACCAGTGAGAGTGGTACATACTATGACGCTGACTTCAGGTCCATTGAGACTGGTCTTGGACTAGTGGTACACTCTTTGAGACTGTGATACTAGTTTGGGACTAGTGGTAGGAATGGTACTTACTATGAAGCTGACTTCGGGTCAGTTGAGACTGGTCTGGGACTAGTGGTACGCACTCTGAGATTGACTTTAAGTCAATGGAGGATGATACTAGTCTGGGGCCAGTGGAGTTGTACTCACTATGACACTAACTTCGGGTTGGTTGAGATTGGTTTGCGACCAGTGGTACATACTCTGAGAATGACTTTGAGTCAGTATGATACATCCTTGATCATTTCTTCTTCTTCATAATTCGGACAAAAGTAGAGCAGAACAGAGTAGAACAATACAAATCAGTACAGGGCAGAACAAGTCAAAGAAGAACAGGCAGAATAGAGTAGAGTAGGGCAAGGGTCAGGCTGTACAGAGCAGTGCATTTGATGGATGAATAGTAACGACTGATAAACATATTGTAGATGAAGTTCTCCCTAGTTGAGAGTGAGTGTTAAAATTGGCAACCAGGGCAAAACTTCATGTGGGTCATCTTATTCATGGCTGAATATTTTTATTAGATTCCTCTCATTGAGAGGTGTAGGATTGATATAAAGATCATGTGATTTCGATAAGTATTCATGGAGATATGAATTTATTTTGATTATTTAATTATTATCATGCCGACCTACAACTCATGTAGGCTCAGAAGCCCAACAATCGCATCTATTCAAACATCAATGTTGTGTATAAATATAGGAGGACTTTTCCTCATTTGGACTCGCTGATCTCATCACATCTCTCTCTCTCTCTATTCCGCAGAAAATATTCTCTTCTCTACTGCGCAGAAAAGGGTCTCTCCCTCACACATGTGAAGCTGTAAGCTACTGAACCTGGAGCTGCAACTGCAGATCCAAAGTTTGACCAGAGTTTACCATCAGATATCCTCCTTAGAATGATGCTCTAGGTCCATCTATATCTCCTCTGAAAGCTACAATTTTTGGTGGTGGAATCAAGTCAATCTGATGGATGGTTTGCAAGATATTGACTGCCCTAGTTTGAAGGAAGCTGCTGAAACTGAAGCTACAACTGTAGAAGTAGAGTTTGACCTACGTGGACTAGAATATATCCTCATCTGAACTACGCTATAGGTTCATCTAAACCTCCTCTGAAAGCCGCAACTTTTGGTGGTGGAATCAAGTCAATCCGACGGACGGTTTGCAAGATATCGACTGCCCTAGTTTGAAGGAAGCTGCTGAAACTAAAGCTACAACTGCAGAAGTGAAGTTTTACTTGCGTGGACTAGAAGATCTCCTCATTTTTATTGCACTATAGGTTCATTTCAACCTCCTCTGGAAGCCGCAACTTTTGGTGGTGGAATCATGCTGATCCAATGGTCGGTTTGTGAGATATCGTCTGCCCTAGTTTGATGATGAAGTTGCTCATGCTGATGCTGCTGATCTAGGGTTTGCTACTATTGATATAAATTAGATTTATTGTAACATTTCTCTTCGCTGAATTATTGAAGATAAAAGAATATTTGATCAAAGGGTTTCCCCACACATTGTGGGGTTTATCCCTGGCTAGCCGCCACATCTTGTGTCTCTTGTCTTGGCTTGTTTTTTGTCGATTGTTTAATGTTCTATCTGCACTTTACTTGTAATTATCCTAGAAAGCATCTGTCAAGCTCTTAAGATAAATCCTTAGGTATATTTGCACCCATTTTCCACTAATGCACTCATGGACATATACAAAAATCTTACTTTACCCCAATGAGCCCATATTTTTGAATGTTTTCTGCTTGAAAATTCTGAATTTCCTAGAACAAATCCCCGATACTCTACTCCTATTTTCCCTGAAATGTCAAGGAAAATCATTTCCATTGTTACTTGCCTGTTAGTTTATCAAACAAACCAATGGGTATATGAGGTAGTGTTAGGTTTTTGTCAGTATTTTCAGTCGGCCAAAAGCCTTCAATTCTTTTCAATTACAATTAGTACTTATTAGATGTTATACATGAGCATTTTCTCGAGTTTAAAGATGAAGGTGAATTAAAACACCAATCAATATTAGTATATTTGATGTTGTTCTATCAAGCATACATGTTTAGGTTCCAGTTACAGAAGATGGATGATAAGGGAAATCCATTACCAATCATTTACTGGGCTTCTTTAGTCAAAAGAAATTCAGAAGATTATTCATTCACCGATTTTGTGGATCAGTTTTTACATAAATCCTTGTGTCTACTTAGCAGTGATGCTATACCAAGGATTTGACCAGAGATCAAGAAAGTTTTCCATCTTTCAGAAAAGGCTAAATTTGGAGACTGGTGTCTTTACCAGAAATATACAAAGATTCAAATTTAAGGGTGTGAGCTTCCTCCCTATAGATTACCAGTTTTTGTACTGGTAAGGATTTTATCTTTGGAATACACTAGAAAAATATCAAACATGGATGAATTACATTTTGTATCAAATAAAAATAAAACACAGTTTAAATTGAAGGAAAATGTTGGGCCTTGCATTTTAACTACCAAATAAATAGCAAAGGAAGTGGAGGAAATATTAAAGCAGATGAAATTTAAACTAAGCTTCAAATGGTCTTATGATCCATTAGGGATAATTTCAAAACTAAGAGTTGAGCAAAAGACCACTCCATATGAACATACACCTAGGCTAGAGATAGCTTAGTATGCTAATAAGGAGCAGTGGATAGAGAACACACTACAAGAGGCTAAAGCGAAATAATCAATCAATCATCTCTACAAAATCCTATTCCAAAAGACAAATAAATCAAGAGACCAAGGGAAAGTATGTCCCCTATAGATTCATAAGCACAAATTGCATATTTTTGTGTCTTCAATAGGAGAAAGAAGGATCCAAAGACCAATACTAAGGGTGATCCTTAGGTACTAAGTATTCCAGATAAATCCTTAGAAGAAAAGGATTCATGGAGAAAAGTGCAATGGTTTTGATATGTATTCCCACCACTTCATTCCCATATGTTGAGGAGACAACTGAGTCACCTATCTCTTCTACATCTCAGATTATAGCACAACATAATATTTTTGCAAGATACAGGGATATCAAGAGGAAGAATGAGGCATTGAAGGCTGATGAGCCCCAAAAATGGATAATTATATGGGCTCATTCAACCTCCTAATTCGACTTAATCCACCATTCTCATTAGTTTATTGCATGTTTTTGATTATATTTATGCTAATAGAGTGAGGTGGGTTAGTCATTATGCCAACAAGTCTAATGTGTGTTTTATGCAGTGTTTTTGGTCAATTTGGAGACAAATCAAAGGTTTAAATGAGCACTTGGCAGCCAAATTCGTGGGGAGGATTTTTAGGAAGGTGTCCCCTTCATTTATGGGCCCTTACCGTGAATTATCCATCATTAGCTTGGAGTTCAAGGGCCACCAAACCAATTATCACAAGGGCAACCGAGCAAGGGCTAGTAAAGGTGCTGTTAACTACAAGTTTTGGCAGCCGAGTTCCTAAAGTTTAGGAGGGCTATTGGGGTCCTCAATTTGTATAAATAAGAGGGCTTAGGGCCTCATTTCAGTTAGTCACTTTGTAGGCAGAAGTTAGCTAGTTTGTAGTTCGGTTTTTAGGAATTTTTTAGGTAGTAGTTTAGCTCTGCGTTTCAGCACATTTTTAAGTTTTCCTTGTGGACAGTTTTTGATGTAACTATTATTTCTTGAGCAATAAAGATGAATCCAGCTTTGCACTAGCTCTAATCTCTCTTAGGAGGCTGTAGCTCTTGGGGTTGGGCCCATCTCAAGTGCCCAGTACCTCCTTTGTTTACTTTCATGTGTCTTTGCTGCATTCTTAGAATAAAATCTGTTATTTAGATTAAAATATTGCTTTGTTAGGTTGTTTTTGATGATTAAAATAGCTTTTCATGTTCATATTTACTTGATAGGTTAATAACAGGGAAGATCTTCAAAAAAAGGCTACCAAGCACCTTGGATCTCACCTCCCCCTCGATGGAATCATGAGTTGGGACCAAGGTGACCTCGCTGCCATCAAAAACGCTGTTTTGCTTTGTCATGCAATCCTTGGTGTTGGAATTCTCATTTGCAGACGTTGATATTAGTTGTGTTTTAAATTCTTCAGTTTATGATTGCTTAGTTGCATAGTTATTTCACGTATTTCATTTCGAATAAACTTCTGTTCATTTCCTTTTGCTGTTACTTAGGTCAGATTGGAGTGAAGTAACTAGGTCATAGGTTTTTTAAGTGTTTGTTTGTTCAGTTTGAGAAATAACTTGCACAGCGCCTATCATACTTCTCCATCTACCCATACTCCATCCAGCCTACCTGCTTCATCCTCCATTTCAGATCCTTGCCTTACCTTTGCCACGTTCCCTCACGTTGACCTACTTTCCATATTATTGTGTAGCATTGCCTTATCTCTCCTTAAACAAATCCAACCGTCCTTATCACTCTTCAGCTCCATTCTCGAATCCTTGGACCTCCTCAAATCCCTATCCTACCTCCATACCCACTCCTTCATCTTTCTTCATCCGTCCATCCTCCAAAATCCCATTTCTGAACATCCTATAGAAAATCACAGAACATCCTGTAAAACCCTTGCAGACTTCCTGTAGAAGCTCACGAAAGCGGTTTCTTGATAGCCAAACTTTGTGAAATTCTCTGGAAGGGTGCTAGGGACCCCTTAGGCCCTCTTCGAACCTTCCCAACCTTCTGCAAGCATTTCCTCTTAGAAATCCACCTCTGCACAGTCAAAATCCAGTTAAAAGCACATGCATGATAGTTCTAACAACTTATTCAAAAATACAAAAAGATGGTTTTTTTTTTTTTTTTTTTTTTTTTTTTTTTTTTTTTTTTTTTTTTTTTTTTTTTTTTTTTTTTTTTTTTTTTTTTTCAGATGTTACTATAGAAGTAGCTTAAACACGTGCATTTTACCTTCCTAGAAGTCAATGACATCTCTGTCAGTAGCTTGCATCCTCTTTCTTGCATCAGTAGGGCTAGCTGGTAAAATTAGGGTTTGCTAGGGTTTACATTTCCTTTCAACTTTCCAGTTTCTTTTTGCAAGTAGATTAGCCTTCTTTGAGTCAACTTTCGTCCAACAGTTAAAAAGATTCTTCTGAGAGCTCATAGAAGTTGGCTTAAGCTCCTAGTGGACTTGTGCCAGCTGATCAAGTGATAGCCATGACAAGAGCTAGTACTTGTGCATATAGCACCGTCAATTCCAAGTTTGTTATGAACTACCAGGTTAATAAAATTAAAGAAGGGAGTTCCAGGAGTTGCAGCATTATTGCTACAATACTAAGGCTCACCACTCTTTTTGGTGCCGCTGCCGGGGAAGCGTCAGAGTATTGGTGATTGCTGCTTTTCTTCTATTTTCTACTACAACCTTCTGCTAAGTAGTCTATTTCATTTCCATTCTACAATTTCATTTCCGCAAAAGTAGAGTAGACATTTCCTGCTTTCATAGATTAGCATTTCAATTCCGCAATTTCATTTCTGCAAGCATAGATTAGCGTCTCAATTCCGCAATTTCAATTCTGCAAGCGTAGATTAGCATTTCAATTCCACAAGCGTAGCCTAGCATTTCATTCCTGCAATTTCATTTCAGCAAAATAGATCAGTCCTTTCCTGCTTTCATTTCAATTCTGAATTTTCATTTCAGTAAGATAGTTAGTTGCAGTTCAATCTATTCAAGTTTTGCAGGTACAAGAAGAAAAATACAAAAATCAACCAAAAAGATTTCCTTTCATGCTTGGTAGGAGTAGAGATAAGTCAGAAAAATACTTGCACAACACCCCCCACTACTTCACACAGCCAACCTTCTCTCTTATTCGATGGTTGTGATTAAGAAGAACCCTTGGGTGGACAACAAGTCATATTTAAAGAACCTCTAGGGGAGAAGAAGAAGAAAAAATTCCACTGGAGCAAATGGCTACAAGCAGAAATGTTGGGAGCAATACTTTTTCTTCCAACTCAATCCTTAGAGGTGAATGTGAGAATTTGATGGAAGATTTCAAGAGCGAGATGAGACAGTTTCTTGCCATGCAACTGGATACCTTACAGATCCAAAGGAAGCAAGAGGAAGCCAAGAGGGCTTTGGCCATCTTTTGTCCCAGGTGCACTAGAAAGCATCCTAGGCATGAATGTCCATTGCACTCCATAGAAGTGTGTTTCATCTGTGAAGAATACCATCCTACAAATCAGTGCCCTTCCTTGCCTGGACTTAAAGCTGCATATCAGAGAACCAAAGGAGCCACTGAATCACTCTATTTGATGAACCAAAGGATGCCACAGGGACCCATACCTTACTAGCAAGAACTGCAAGGGACATTTGAGACCTATTACGACCCCTATCAAGCCACTTCCCTGCCTTCTTGGGTCCCCCTGCTCATCCTTCCTGGTTCACACCTCCTCCTTGTTCCTTCACAGATCCATGTTATGCCCAACCATCTTCTCGTTAGTTTCACTCTTATGCTCAGCCACAACCTCAGTGGAATGCACCTCATCAGGGGTGGAGGCCCTAGTACAACTCTCCTCCCGCTCCTTTGCCTCCACCACCTACCCATCCACAACCCCATCCACATCCATCTCAAATATACACCCCCACTCAGCTACCCATACCGCCATTTCCAAACCCACACATTGGAATAGCTCAACCCAATTGCAAAGCTGAGGCACAACAATTCCAAATGACTCCTCTTAAGCTCAATGATCTTCACCAAGCTCAGGAAGAGTATTGCAAAAAAGAGATTATCTTGAAAGCATTGAAGGACCACATCCAGTAAAAGAATATTCAAAAGAGGATAGCAAAGAACCATGGGCTGCACTTGATGAAGAGAAGACATCAAAATCAGAGATCGAGAGAGTTCCCTCATGGTTACCATCAAATCCTCCATGTACTCAAGAGAAAAATTAGCAAAAAGAGGAAGATGAGAAGGTCATGATAGAAGGTGACATGAAGAATGATCTAGATCAGCAAAAGGACCAAGGATATCAGAGCTATATTGAGATATGGTTTCAGATGGTCACTAAGTTGCAGCAATACTCTCTTCCTCAGCTATGCTCGATCCCTTCAAAGTCAAATCATTTGATCTCTAAAATCCGAATAGCTATTAAAGCATGCAATTCAAGCCTCCACATCATTTTGTCTCTAATCTTGATGTGCACATGGCTCCATTGGAAGTATTCTTATACTTGAAAATGATTTTGGTTTTCAGGTAGGGTAGGGTAGAAAAAAAGAGAAAAAAGAAAAAAGAAAAAAGAAAAAATGAAAAAATGGAAATAAGAGGAAAAATATAAGGTGAAAACCTCCTCGGAGGCGCCTTAGATTGGCTCATTGATTGAAAAACTCCATGAGGCGGTCAATGGGTTGGAAAAAAGAGAAAAGAAAAAGAATAAGATCCTTGGGGGAAAACCTCCCTTGGAGGCGCCTAGGGCAGGAAATTAGGGTGAAAACTTCCATGAGGCGCCCTAGTTGTTTTCAAAAAAAAAAGAGAAAAAAAGAAGAAAAAAAGAGAAAAATAAACCTAATTTGCATTGAATAATTGCAGGTTGCAGCAAGGACGTTTCAGGTCAGGAGGATCACTCAAAACAAAGACAAAGAAATTTTTGTGCCTTCTAGAGGAAGTTCTATATTTCTACAGGAAACATCCTATAGAACCTTCAAGGGAGCCATATTCAATTTTGGAAGGGGATCTAAAGCTTGGAATCTATTGGTTATTCCTGCAAGCATCCATGTTCCCATTCCTCACCCTTTTCCAACATCTTTTCCACCTTATTGTGCTTCTTTTATGAAAACTGTGCTTTCTACAGGAAGTCCTGAAAAAGGGAAGCAGAAGAAGAAATCAGCCAAAATCCTAGCTAGGGAGGCAGAAGCTGTGCTGGCTGCCCTAAGTACCTCTCCCAAGCTGAAGGAGAAGTGAAAGAGGGAGCTTCCACTATATTTTAAGGCAAGAAAGGGCATGCAGATAAGAACTAGCAGACCTCAAACCACAGTCAAAGAAGCAAATTGTCATTGAGGACACAAAAGCTAAACAAAAGGAGGAGCCTCCTTCAAGGATGTCCATCACCTATGAATGAGGAAGTCAAAAACCTTCACTGGAAGGAGAGAATTCAGATAATCGACTCAAAGACAGTTCTATAGGATGTTGAGATAGTTCTACAGGAAGTTGAGAATTCTCTAGGAAAAGGAGCAGGCAGTGGGAAGAAGCAGATAGAAAAGCATGATTTCATGACCGAGAAGAGGACATCACTTCAGAAGCTTAGCATGACAGGGAGGCCACCAGGGCCATCAAAGATGAGGAGCTAGATTAGTTGCTCAGAGGATGAGCAACACTTTCAGTAGGGGGTGATGATGAGTCCCAAAAATGGATAATTATTTGGGCTCATTCAACCTCCTAATTCGACTTAATACACCATTCTCATTAGTTTATTGCATTTTTTTTATTATATTTATGCTAATAAAGTGAATTGGGTTAGTCATTATGCCAACAAGTCCAATGTGTGCTTTGTGTAGTCTTTTTGGTCAATTTGGAGACAAAATCAAAGGTTTAAATGAGCACTTGGCAGCAAAATTCGTGGAGAGGATTTGTAGGAAGGTGTCCCCTTGATTTATGGGCCCTTACCTCGAATTCTCCTCCATCAATTGGAGTTCAAAGGCCACCAAATCAATTAGCAAAAGGGTAGCCAAGCAAGTCAAGTAGGACTGCTGTTAACTACAAGTTTTGGGCAGCCAAGTGGCTAAAGTTTAGGAGGACTGTTGGGGTCCTCAATTTGTATAAATAAGAGGGCTTAGGGCCTCATTTCAGTTAGTCATTTTGGTTAGCCAGTAGTTAGCCATTTTTTGTATTCATTTTGTAGTCATTTTGTAGTTCGATTTTTAGGCAGTAGATTAGCTTTGTTTTCAGCACATTTTCAAGTTCTCCTTGTGGATAGTTTTTGGAATGTAACATTTATTTTGATCAATAAAGATGAATCCATCTTTGCACCAGCTCTAAATCTCTCTTAGGAGGCTGTAGCTCTTAGGTTTGGGCCCATCTCAAGCGCCCAGTACCTCCTTTGTTTACTTTCATGTGTCTTTGCTACATTCTTAGAATAAAATCTGCTATTTAGATTTAAATCTTGTTTTGTTATTTAGGTTGTTTTTTATGAGTAAAATAGCTTTTTATGCTCAGATTTAGTTGATAGGTTGTTAATGGAAAAATCTTCAAAAAAAGGGCCATCAAACATCTGTGGTTTCACCTCTCCCTCAGTGGGATTAGGAGCTGTGACTAGGATGACTTTGCTGCCCACAAAAACACTGATTTTGCTTTGCCATGCAATCACTAGTGTTTGATTTTCATGTATAGAAGTTGGTTACAATTTCATACTTTCGTTTTCTTAGTTGCATGAGATAAACTACATGGTTTCATTGCAGGTCACGCTTCTGTTCATTCTCTTTACTAGCAGCTAGCATATTAGGTCAACGTAACTAGGTCTTTGAATTTACAAGTCTTTGTTGGTTCAGATTGGAAAAACAACTTGCAGAGCACCTGTACCACTTCTTCATCTGCTTATTCTCCATAAACACCATCCACTCCACCCTCTACTTAGAATCCTTGCCTCATGTTTTCCATTTGCTCCCAAAACCCTAATTTTTGTGCAACATTGCTTCAGTCTTCCTTGAACAAATGCAACCATCCTTATCACTCCTCAGCTCCATCCACCAGTCCTTAGGTCACTTCAGACCCCTATCCTACCTCCATATCCATTCATGCATCTTCCCTCACTCACCCATCCTCTAAAATCCAATTTTTAAACATCCTGTAGAAATTTCTGGACATCCTGTAGAAATTCCTGAACATCCTGTAGAACCCCTGCAGACTTCCTGTAGAAGCTCACAAATGAGGTTTCTTGATAGCCAAACTTTGTGAAAATCTCATGAAGGGTGTTAGGGACTCCTTAGACCCTCTTTGAACCTTCCCAACCTTTTGCAAGAATTTCCTCTCGCCAAGCCACCTCTGCACAGTCAAAAGCTAGTTAAAAGCACATGCATGATAATTCTGACAACTTATTCAAAAATAAAAAAAGATGTTTTCTTCAGATAGTGATAACTTAGACACATGAATTTTACCTTCTTAGAAGTAATGGCATCTCTTTCAGTAGTTTGCATTCTCTTCTTTGCATCAGTAGGACTAGCTGGTAGAATTAGGGTTTCCTAGGGTTTGCGTTTCTTTTTGGCTTTCAGTTTCTTTCCGCAAGTAGATTAGCTTCCTTTGAGTTAGATTTCATTCATCAATTAAAAAGCTTCTTCTAAGAGCTCATAGAAGTTGGCTTAATCTCCTAGCGGACTTGTGCCAGCTGACCAAGGGACAGCTGCGGCAAGAGCTAGTACTTGTGCATACAGCACCGTCGCTTCCAAGTTTGTTACGAAATACCGGGTTGATAAAATTAAAGAAGGGAGTTCCAGGAGTTGTAGAATTATTTCTGCAATATTGGGGCTCACCAAGATCAAAGCTTTGAATAGGTGTATAAAAGATCAAAAAAGGGTGTTAAAGACTAGGAATGGAGAGTTTTTGATAACATTGTCTAAATTAAAGAGATAGGTGAGGAAATGGAGGTTCCATGCATCCCACTTAATATTTCATGTTAATAATTTGGTAAAGCACATGAAAAAGGCTCGAGTGAAGAAATTCAATGCATAAGGTTTGGGGATTAATATTCATATTCAAAAATAAGGAGGAAGATTTTCATTTTTTATTTTCTGTAGAGGTTAGTGGTTGTGTGAGTACATACAACAAGATGAGGTTGGGAGAATCTTGGATGTTGAAATTTTCCTATTTTTACCCCAAATTACCTTACCCTAGCCATTGTTTTACAACCTAGATAAGGCCTCTCTACATGCATTTTGGTTTCTCTTAATGACTTTTTTGGGAAAATGGATAAGTATGGTTATCTTAATTAAAAGATTAAATAGGCTTATATTTTTTCCATGTAACTTATTGTTTAAATTACCTTTTGGCTTGGAAATGAATCATCATTAATTTGAAGTCAAAGTGGTTGTCATACAGGATCTCGATATTCATGCACTGACTTCGGTTCTTGCACCAGATATGGATGGTCGATTGATTCAAGAGGATTAACTTAGAGTCCATCATAGCTATTAGAGGAAATGGCATGCACCTACCTCAGAAGACTTGTTCTTATTTTCCTATAAAGGATTTGGAGTGTTCAATGGTTTCTGAAGATGGGATCAGTTACCAACAACTGCATATTTTTGTTATTTATCCAACATAGTCGAGAGTCAATGTAATTTGTATAAATTAAAGTTCGATCAGAATGTAGGGTAGCGATACTGTGGGAAAGTTTTGGCTTTTGTATTTTGAGAAATTTTATTGCTACAATCCCTCTAGGAGATGGATCTATTGCTATATATCATGTACTGAATAGAGACTTTTATCATTTTAATAAAGGAAGGAAAATCTCAGTTTCATGTATCTATTTTGTCTATTTCTTGTGATTTTAATCCTACTCTCATAGATTAATCATTTTCCTTAGAAAGGGAAATGAGCTGATTGGCTATGGCCCAGCCAACCCACCCCATTCTCCCATTGTTATTATATTGTGTATTAAATACATGAAGTGATTGGTGTGAAGGTTGCTTATGAATAATGTTTGTGAGTGATTGAAAGAGCTCTTGTGTATTTATTTCCTTTGTAGCAGTGTTCTCATATCTAAGGTTTTGTGTGTCGAAGTGTGTTTCTTTATTTTATATTGAAAATATTTCTTTATGTTCATTTTTTAAAGAACAACAAGCATTATGGTCTAGGAATATTTCCTTTAACTTGTATTTTAGTTAAGGATAAAGGATTTGCAAGATGCCATTTATTTTGACCTTGCTTAATGATTAACATAGATCTTGTTTAGAATTTATTTATTTGTAGTAAGCAGGGAAGAACCCCTCATTCTCATAAATGCATATTGAGAATGTGTAAGGGAACTAATTTCTTTGTGGAAATTGTTAGATCTAAATTGTATTCCTTGCTTAGTTAATCGCTTATGTATTTAAAGTCTTTAATTACAAGAATCAAATATTGTTATCATTCAAATCGAAGATTACAAGTTGAATCAATTTCCTTTATAGATATAAGGCTTTACTCAATACACAGTGTTAAACAGTTCAGAGGATAATATAAGTAAAACACATTTTTAAGGTGATTTCTTTATTCAAGCCAAGGATTTCGACATTTGCATTGAGATTTGATAAAAAAAATTCCATTGGATTTTGCAATTTATATTTTGAAGAAGCATGTGATGGTTTGGGAATTTTTATCTTGATTTGAATCACAATTTCCTTTTCACACCTTTTGATTTCGGGCTTGATATCACAATATTTTTGTTGGTTAAGGAAAAAATTTGTTCTAGTTCAAGAACAGAATTGTTCCAGTATAGGAACAAAATCATTTGAATACAGGAACAAAGTTGTTCTAGTTTTTCTTGTGCAAGAAAAGTATCATTCTAGTGTAGGAACAGAGTCATCATAATATAGAAATAAACTTTCTCTATTTTCTTAGTACAGGAATCGAAGTACAGGAATAGATTTATTTTGAGAATCTTTTGAGTTTTGCAATTGATTTGTTTTGACTTGATTGAGTAGCCTGAATTATGATTTCATAGATTTTTGAGGTATTGTTTCCAACAAATTCTTTGGTTGCTATTTTCTAAGTGAGAGTCCATTTTCTATAGTGGCATGGTTTCATTGTGTTTACAGGTGCAGGAAAAGATTAGAATGATTTTTCTTTTAGAATATGAGTGGTTTAAATTGTAGGGATAGAAATGGGGCTTACATAAGCAAATCTGGAATCTTTGGCATTACCTGTGCTACGCCTCAAAGCTTACATAACCTTGGTTTGGCAATCAAGTGTTGAGGAATTGAATTCAAATTCCATCACCTAATAGGGTGGAGGTGGTTTAACCTCTACATTACCTTGGTTTTTTTTGGATTGGTTCATCCATGAGATCCCACATTCATACTTGGAATATGGCACGAGGGTGATTGGCTAAAAGAAAGATTTGGTTTAGCCATTTCTACGATCAGGTGGTACGTGGAAGTCCTGAACCTGGTCGACTTTTCCTATATTTAATAAAATCTAAGTTCTCTTTCGTTTGTACTTGTTATGCGTGGCTTTAATGGTTTTTATATCATTTTTATTTGCATGGTTTAATGTTGGTTATAAGCATGGTTATATGGTTGGTTATTGTCATGGTTATTTCATGTCGTTACTTGTAACTAAAAGAATAATGGATGCAAGTCTTAATTGATTTCAAAATAGTTAAAGGAGGAGGGTGGTGATCCTCCTTTTCAAGTCTCATATGAGTTATCATTCATTTATTCTTTGTCTTGTATTCATTTCCTGTAGATTGCATTGATGCAAATTTTTTGACAAAATGTCAGACCCGGTTGGGGATTCTCAGGCCTAGTCCTGGAGTCAGTTTTGATTTGTAATTTATCAGCTCTAAAAGCTACAAGGGTTTCTGGGCAGTGACCTAGATTCTGGGCTTGAAAAGTGGCACAAATTTTGGAGTCACAGGCACAAGTCTGAGGAGAAAAGTCCCCAGATGCATGCATACCCATGTTGTGTGTGCATCCAGAGGTTTTCAAATGCACCTTTGTCCATATCAAGGGAGGATCTAGGGATTTAGTGGTCTAAAAGCTGAGTGGGACCTAGGGGATGGTTAGGGGAATGATTGGGATGCATTTTGGCAGTCCTGTAGTAGGTGCAGAAGGTATGGTATGGTGTGTTTCCATCGGTTCCACTTCCTTAAAGTCACTTAGGAGGTTGAATCATATCATAGTAACTTCTCATCACATGTTTATCCTGATTGGCTGGTTACTTGGGTACATGTGGGAAGAGGGTCGTTACATTCTCTCAACTCATCAAAAAACGCTCCATGTTTATGCAATCCAACGAAAATATGGAACACATTTCTTATTAGCTCTCTCTGTCATATATTTAGTCTCATTGGATATAGTTTTTTCTTTAATATAAATTTTGATGGTAGATAATTAAAGTTATATCCAAGTTGGTATTAGATATTTTTCAAATTAAGCATGTCATGATATTTAATAATCTAATTGACTTTCATTTATTAAATTTTAAATGTTATAATTTGATGTTATGGAATATAACCATGATGTCACTGGATTACCATAATCTTTACAATTATTAAATTATAATCCTTAGACTCATTATTTTAATCGAGATCCTACTTGGTGAGAGTTATTCCATAGGATGTATTCTTCAACTAAGCATTCAAAGGTCACTAATCTATAACTTCCATAGATGAACTGATTCATTCATTCTGACTTTCAAAATTTACGTTTAGAACTAAATTCATGCATGGAGTATCTTCAAAATACACGTATCAGATAAGTCACATTGCATTTGATCGTCTAAACTTTGAAGTCATGCATATGTGAAACATTTTAGTTCAAGTTATTGTATTTACATAGACTTATCAGGAGCATGTTAAGAACTTTATAAGAATGATTTCATATGGTGGTAGTGGATTGTTGCCTGATATTTCTTCTTTTGGAGATGGTGGGAAGTTATTGGTAGGAGGAGTAGGACGACTAGGAGACGCTAGAGGCATTGGATAATATGGTGGTGGAATTGGTCTTGGAGGAAGAGTAGGGTTTGAAATTAAAAAGAATGAAAATAAATTATGAAGCAAAGATTGTTCTTCTCAATATTCAAAATAGTTAAATAATACATAGAAAACATTAACAATAAATTATTGGAGTGAAACTCAAATAAACTGAATTAAAATTGAACTGAATGTGAAACCTAGTAGACAACAGAATCAAATGTGATGAAACCTAGCAGATAGTGATATTAATATCTCAACATCCCCTCCTAATCTCAATTGTTACAAGTAGAGGCACTTACAATGCCTAATTCCCCTCTTTCAAATTCAAATACATTTTTCCCAATGGCTTTGACAAAATATCTGCAATCTTATCTTTTGAACCACAAAAAGCAAGTAGTATATCCTCATCATTAACAATCTAACAGATGAAATGAAAACATGTGTCAATGTACTTGCTCTTTTTGTGGAAACCATGATTTTTTTATAAAAAAATTGTTGAACTATTATCACAGTAAATAGGAGTTGGATCCTTCTTAACATTTGAAATATCTTTCAATAATCTTCTCAACCACATTGCTTGACAAGTTGTTGAATTTGTTGCTACATATTCTGCCTCTGCAGAATATATTTAAACGATTGATTGCTTCTTGGATGCCCATGAAATCAAATTGGTTCCAAGATGAAAATCATACCCTAAGGTGATTTTGGGATCGTCTAAACTCCTTGCATAATCATTGTTTCTATAATCTTAAAGTGAACAATTTTCAAAATGTGTATAGAACAAACCATATTCTATGGTCCCAGAAATATACCTTAAGATCCTTTTTGCAACCTTCCAATGAGAAATATTAGGTGATTGCATAAACTTGGTGACAAAACTTGCTACAAACATCATATCAGGTCTAGTTGTAGAGAGATACAACAAACTACCAACTAGACTTTTATACAATGTGGGATCAACTAGTGGTGCTACATCTTCTTTGCTCAGCTTGATGCCTTGATAAATTGGCATATCAGTTGACCTGTAATTGGTCATTCTGAACTTTTCGATGATGTTAGTGGCATATTTTTGTTGACGAACAAAAATTACATTATCATATTGTTGAATTTAAATACCTAAGAAGTGTTTCATGGCCCCTAGATCAGTCATATCAAACTATGTTTTCATTTTTATTTTGAAGTCTTCTAACATCATATTGATTATATAAATAAGATCATCAAATTAAAGGCATACAATAATGATTTTACCTTCATGAGTTTTGGTATACAAATTTGGCTCATGACTGCTTTTGCAAAAACCACTTTTGATGTGATAGGTGTCAATGTGGCTGTGCCAACCTCTTGGACCTTGTTTCAAACCATATAAAACTTTCTTCAATCTATATAGATTATGCTCCTATATTGGAACTTAAAAACTAGGAGGTTGCTTTAATTACACTTCTTCCTACAATATACCATTTAGGAAGGCATATTTTACATCAAGCTGGTAGACTTTCCATTTGTGTTGAGTTGTTGTGGATAAAAGGGTTCTGACAATGTCTAACCTTGCTACTGGAGAAAATGTTTCACCATAGTCAACACCAAATTATTGTGAAAATCCTTTGGAAACCTACCTTGCCTTATGTTTCTCAATCTCTCCTTTTTCATTCAATTTGGTATTATATACCCATTTTACACCAATTCTAGTTTTGTCTCTTGGGATATTAGCTAATTCCCAAGTCAGGTTCTTCTCTATGGAAGTAATTTCTTGGTCCATTTCATCAACCCAATGCTTTATTTACCTGCTTCTTCAAAATGGGTTGGTTGAGATGAAAGAAATACAAACATATTATGTTGTTCAAAGTCATGTTTTTTCTCATATCTTTCTCTAATGCTTCTTTCTTTCTAATTGTCTTCTAAATATTTTGACTCATTGGTGGATTCACTGCTTGAAGATGTATCATTTTCATAATGGTATACCTCTTCTTTAACTTGCAATATTGGTAGTTGTGATGGATAAAAAGACTAATTTGAAGCTTCATCAACATTATTAGACCAAGATTTATTTTCAAAAAATTTAACATCTCTACTTAAAACAAACTTATTGGTAACTAGATTGTAAAGTCTATAGGCCTTTGAATGCTCACTATAGCCTACGAAAATTCTATCATCAAGCTTCTTTCTTAGCTACTCAGGAACATGTGAAACTTTTATTGATCCAAAAGTTATAAAATGACATACATTCACTTTCTTACCATCTCATGTTGCCTGAGGTACTACATCTTGGATACGGGTTGATGGAGATATGTTGAGAAAATACATTGTTATCGAATCTGCTTCAGCCCAATAATCATTTGATAACTTCTTCTCACAAAGCATACATCTAGCCATGTTCATGATTGAATGGCTTTTCCTTTCTTCTACTCCATTCTAGTGTGGAGTATATCTTGTTATTTTATAAATTATGGTTCCTTGTTGTTGATAAAAAGATTTGAAGTGATTGGAGTTGTACTATCCTCCTCTGTCCAACTTGTTGAAGGCTTTCCACTCTGATTTTTTGCTTCTTCTATGAATTATTTGAATCTTGAGAATGTATTTGATTTATTTCTGAGAAAATGAACCCATAACTTCCTCTTATAATCATCAATGAAGGTCAAAAAATAAAGACTACCACCAATGGAATGTGTCTGCATTGGGCCACATATATATGTATGGACTAGCTCTAAAGGCTCTTTTTCTTTAAAGGAAGATGTCAAAAATATATTTCTTTTATTCTCTCCTAGGATACATATTTCACAATTACAATCTTTTTCATTCATAATAGGGACACCAATGTCCATTGAATGTTTCTGAAGTAGACTTAGACTCTTAAATGGGATGTGGCCATACCTAGAATGTCATAGCTGAGACTTATTTATTATTTACACATTGTGAGCAAACGAATATGATAGATTTCAAATTCTAAGAGTTAATGGAAACATCATATCCTTGGTTTTTTCAACCTTTGTTATCATTCTTCTATTCAATGGGTGGTTTGTCAAAGATATAACATGTGTTCCCTTGGAATATTAAATCATAACCATGTCCCATCAACTGACCTACACTAATGAGGTTATGCTTCAGATGTGGAACATAATAAACATTAGGTGTGTATTTCTACGAAATATGTTTAGTAAGAACTAGGACAATACATTTCCCTTCAGCTTTAATATAGGAATGATTCCCAAGAGTAATTTCTAATGCTATAGAAGAATCAAGATAAGAAAGAGGATTTTTTTTGCATATCATATGATTGTTGCAACCACTTTCTAGCAACAAAAGGTCCTTCCCATGAGTGTTTTCAGGTCAATGGCAAGAAAGAAACATGGTCTCATAGGATTTTCCTTCATTGTTGGAGAGATGGACACTGCCTCTTTTTTTATCTTAATGTTTCTTTATGCTTTAAGTCAAAATACCCAAATTTATTGTAGTAATAGCATTGGACATTAGATTTACTCCATGTTCTCCTTCTATGAGTTTTGTTTTATGGAGGTATCCATTGCTCTGTTGCATGATGATGTTATAATCTATCTTTACCTCTACCAAAAGAGAGTTGTGCTTTGAAAGCTTGTTCCATGGAATATTCTACCATGTTGAGTCTTGTTTCATGTGCCAGAAGTGATCCATTCAATTGTTCTACTAAGAAATTTGTACAATATTTTGATTCCAGAATGGTTGTTACAATCATGTCATACTTCTTGGGAAGGCGAATGACTTTTTCAACAATATTCTAATTTGTAATGGTTTCTCCAATGAGTTTGATCTGATTCACTATTCCCATGACTCTAGTCATGAACTAGTCCACATTCTTTGTGTCAATCATCTTCAGGGTTTCAAAATGAGCTCTCAATGTTTGCAATTTAACAGTCTTCACTATATCATTACCTTGATACGCAACTTTCAAGATTTCCCAAGCTTTTTTTGTTGTGGATGTGGCAGTTATGTTGTCAAAGATAGATTCATCGACTGAGTTTTATACCAAACATTTGGCTATGTTCTCTTTGTTTCTTAGTTCAATAGCTACATTCCTCTTATTATTGGTCATGGTCGCCCATGCTTGTAGGGTCAGCTCTACATAGATATTCTGAAGTGTATCCAAACACTCTTGGGTTTACAAAAATGTCTTCATTCTTAAAGACCAAAACTCATAATTTTTGCCAAGCATAGACGTGGTTTGTGGCAAAGAGCTAGAAGAAATCATTTTCTTCATGTGGATCTGCACTTCCTTTTACAATTTTCATTCCAAAACAAAACAAAAAAACAAAAACCAAATATCTATATATATATATATATATATATAGATATATATATATATCCCTTAAAAAAAATCCAACACCCTCTTCTTTATTTAAAACAAATTCAATTTTATTTTTTTAATTAAAAAAACATTTAATTCCAAAAATAATTCTTTCTTCTTTTAATAAGAGGAACCCTAGGAACCTCTTTCCTTTCAATAAAAATCCTTCGAATAATTCCCTTTTAAAATAATACTTCTTCCTTTTAACAAGCGGGACCAAGAGGAACCCTTTTTAAATAAGATCTTTTTAAACAAACTAAAAAAAATAACTCTCCTCTACGAATTTTGAAGCTTCAAGGTTCATAACAACACGAGTGGGACTACTGCAAATCAATTCTAAACACCAAAACTCGAGAGGCCGAAGTTAGTGATGGGACTTGCATTTATTTTTCTTGTATCGTCCTACACTATGGGCGTATGGGTGACACCTCTAGAGATTTGTACATGGGTAGGACTACTACAAATCAATACCAAACACAAAAAATCTAGAGGCCGGAGTTAGTGATGGGACTTGCATTTATTTTTCTTGTATCTTCCTACACTAAGGGTGTATGGGTGGCGCCTCCAGAGATTTGAACACAGGTTGGACTACTGCAAACCAATTCCAAACACCAAAACTCCAGAGGTGGGATTTAGTGATGGGACTTGCATTTATTTTGCTTGTATCTTCCTACACTACACGCGTATGGGTGGTGCCTCTAGAGATTTGAACACGGGTGGGACTACTGTAATTCAATTCCAAACACAAAAACTCCAGAGGCAGGAGTTAGTGATGGTACTTGCATTTATTTTTTCTTGTATCTTCCTACACTATGGGCGTATAGGTGACACCTCCAGAGATTTGAACATGGGTGGGACTACTACAAATCAATTCAAAACACCAAAACTCTAGAGGATGGAGTTAGTGATGGGACTTGCATTTATTTTTCTTGTATCTTCCTACACTACGAGCGTAGGGCTGACACCTCCAAATAGTTGGACATGGGTGGGACTACTGCAAATCAATTCCAAACACCAAAACTCCAGAGGCTAGAGTTACCGATGGGACTTTCATTTATTTTTCTTGTATCTTCATACACTATGGTCGTATGGGTGACACCTCTAGAGATTTGAACATGGGTGGGACCACTGCAAATCAATTCCAAACACCAAAATTCCAAGGGTCAGAGTTAGTGATGGGACTTGCATTCATTTTACTTGTATATTCCTACACTACGAGCGTAAGGGTGACGCCTCCAGAGATTTCAACATGGGTAGGACTACTGCAAATCAATTCCAAACACAAAAAATCCAGAGGTAGGAGTTATTGATGGGACTTGAATTTATTTTTCTTGTATCTTCCTACACTACGAGCATATGGGTGACGCCTCCAGAGATTTGAACACGAGTGAGATTACTACAAATCAATTTCAAACACCAAAACTCTAGAGGTCGGAGTTAGTGATGGGACTTGCATTTATTTTGCTTGTATATTCCTACACTACGAGCGTATGGGTGAAGCCTCTAGAGATTTGAACATGGGTGGGACTATTACAAATCAATTCCAAACACAAAAACTCTAGAGGATGGAGTTAGTGATGGGACTTGCATTTATTTTGCTTGTATCTTCCTACACTATAGGCGTATGGGTGGCCCCTCCAAAGATTTGAATAGGGATGGGACTACTACAAATCAATTCCAAACACCAAAACTCCAGAGGCCAGAAAATTTTTCTTGTATCATCCTATAGTACGAGGGCATGGGTGGCCCCTCCAGAGATTTGACCATGGGTAGGACTACTGCAAATCAATTCCAAATGCCAAAACTCTAGAGGCCGGAGTTAGTAATGGGACTTGCAATTATTCTGCTTGTATTTTCCTACACTACGGGTGTATAGGGGATACCTCCAGAGATTTGAACATGGGTGGGACTACTGCAAATCAATTCCAAACACGAAAACTCGAGAGGTTGGAGTTAGTGATGGGGCTTGCATTTTTCTTGCTTGTATCTTCCTACACTACGAGTGTATGGGTGACGCCTCCAAAGATATGAACATGGGTGGGACTAATGCAAATCAATTACAAACACCAAACATCTAAAGGCTGAGTTAATGATGGGACTTGCATTTATTTTCCTTGTATCTTCATACACTATGGACGCATGGGTGACGCCTCTGGCTATTTGAACATGGGTGGGACTACTACAAATCAATTCCAAACACCAAAACTCCAGAAGCCAGATTTAGTGATGGGATTTGCATTTATTTTGCTTGTATCTTCCTACACTACAGGAATATGGGTAACGCCTCCAGAGATTTGAACACGGGTGGGACTACTGAAAATCAATTCCAAACACCAAAAATCCAAAGGCTGGAGATAGTGATGGGACTTGCATTTATTTTTCTTGTATCCTCCTACACTACAGGCGTATGGGTGACGCCTCCAGAGATTTGAAAACATGTGGGACTGCTGCAAATCAATTCCAAACACCAAAACTCCAGAGGCCGGAGTTAGTGATGGGACTTGCAATTATTTTTCTTGTATCTTCCTACACTACGGGCGTATGGGTGACACCTCCAGATATTTGACCACCAATGGGAATATTGCAAATCAATTCCAAACACCAAAAGTCCAGAGGCCGGAGTTAGTGATGGGACTTGCATTTATTTTTCTTGTATCTTCCTACAGTATGGGCATATGGGTGATGCCTCCAGATATTTGAACACGAGTGAGACTAGTGTAAATCAATTCAAAACACCAAAACTCCAGAGGCCAAAGTTAGTGACACCTCTAGATATTTGAACACGGCTGGGACTACTGCAAATAAATTCCAATAAACAAAACTCCAGAGGCCAAAGTTAGTGATGGTATTTGCATTTATTTTTCTTGTATCTTCCTACACTATGGGCGTGTGGGTGACACATCCAAAGATTTTAACAAGGGTGGGACTACTGCAAATCAATTTCAAACACCAAAACTCCAGAGGCCGGAGTTAGTGATGGGACTTGCATTTATTTTACATTTATCTTCCTACACTACAGGCGTGTGGGTGATGCCTCCAGAGATTTGAACACGGGTGAGAATATTCCAAATCAATTCCAAACACCAAAACTCCAGAGGTCAGAGTTAGTGATGGGACTTGCATTTATTTTTCGTGTATCTTCCTATACAACAGGCGTATGGGTGACGCCTCTAGAGATTTAAACGCAGGTGGGACTATTGCAAATCAATTCCAAACACCAAAACTCCAGAGACCAGAGTTAGTGATGGGACTTGCATTTATTTTTCTTGTATCTTCCTACATTATAGGCGTATGGGTGATACCTCCAGAGATTTGAACACGGGTGGGACTACCGCAAGTCAATTCCAAACACCAAAACTCTAGAGGCCGGAGTTAGTGATGGGACTTGCATTTATTTTTCTTGTATCTTCCTACACTAAGGGTGTAGGGATAACGCCTCCAGAGATATGGACTACTACAAATAATTTACAAACACCAAAAATCTAGAGGCCGAGTTAGTGATGGGACTTGCATTTATTTTTCTTGTATCTTTCTACACTACGAGCACATGGGTGACGCCTCCGGATATTTGAACATGGGTGGGACTACTACAAATCAATTCCAAACACCAAAACTCTAAAGCTAGAGTTAGTGATGGGACTTGCATTTATTTTTATTGTATCTTCCTACACTACAGGCATATGGGTAATGCCTCCAGAGATTTGAACACGGGTGGGACTACTATAAATCATTTCCAGACACCAAAACTCCAGAGGCTGGGGTTAGTGATCAGACTTGCATTTATTTTTCTTGTATCTTCCTACACTATGGGCGTATGGGTGACGCCTCCAGAGATTTGAACATGGGTGGGACTACTACAAATCAATTCCAAACACCAAAACTCGAGAGGCCGGAGTTAGTGATGGGACTTGCATGTATTTTTCTTATATCTTCCTACACTATGGGCGTATGGATGACGCCTCTAGATTTTTGAACATGGGTGGGACTATTGCAAATAAATTCCAAACACCAATACTCCATAGGTTGGAGTTAGTGATGGGATTTGCATTTATTTTGCTTGTATCATCCTACACTACGGGCGTATGCGTGATGCCTCCAGAGATTTGAACACAGGTGAGACAACTACAAATCAATTCCAAACACCAAAACTCCAGAGGCCAGAGTTAGTGATGGGACTTGCATTTATTTTTATTGTATCTTCCTACACTACAGGAATATGCGTGAAGCTTCCAGAGATTTGAACATGGGTAGGACTACTACAAATCAATTTCAAACAAAAAAACTCCATAGGCCCGAGTTAGTGATGGGATTTGCATTTATTTTTCTTATATCTTCCTACACTACGAGCGTATGGGTGATGCATCCAAAGATTTGAACACGGGTGGGACTACTACAAATCAATTTCAAACACCAAAAATCCAGAGGCTGGAGTTAGTGATGGGATGTGCATTTATTTTTCTTGTATATTCCTACACATCGGGCGTATGGGTGACGCTTCCAAAGATTTGAACATGGGTGGGACTACTGCAAATCAATTCCAAACACCAAAACTCCATAGGCCGAAGTTAGTGATGGGACTTGCACTTATTTTTCTTGTATCTTCCTATACTACGAGCATATGCGTGATGCCTCCAGATATTTAAACATGGGTGGGACTACTGCAAATCAATTCCAAACACCAAAACTCCAAGGCCGGAGTTAGTGATGGGACTTGAATTTATTTTTCTTGTAACTTCCTACACTACGGGCATGTGGGTGACGCCTCCAGAGATATGAACACGGGTGGGACTACTGCAAATCAATTCCAAACACCAAAACTCCAGAGGTGAGAGTTAGTGATAGGACTTTCATTTATTTTTCTTGTATCTTCTACACTGCGGGTGTATGGGTGACACCTCTAGAGATTTGAACATGGGTGGGACTACTGCAAATCAATTTCAAACACCAAAACTCTAGAGATAGGAGATAGTGATGGGACTTGCATTTATTTTTTCTTGTATCTTCCTACACTATGGGTGTATGGGTGACACCTCCAGAGATTTGAATACGGGTGGGAATACTGCAAATCAATTCTAAATACCAAAAATCCAGAGGCCACGGTTAGTGACGGGACTTGCATTTATTCTGCTTTTATCTTCCTACACTACGGGCGCATGGGTGATGACTCCAGATATTTGAACACGGGTGGGACTACTTCAAATCAATTCCAAACACCCAAACTCCAGAGGTTGGAGTTAGTGATGGGACCTGCATTTATTTTTCTTGTATCTTCCTACACTACAGGCATATGGTTACGCCTCCAAAGGTGTGAACATGGGTGGGACTATTGCAAATAAATTCCAAACACCAAAACTCCAGAGGCCAGAGTTAGTGATGGTACTTGCATTTATCTTTCTTGTATCTTTCTACACTATGGACGTATGGGTGATCCCTCTAGAGATTTGAACACGGGTGGGGCTACTGTAAATCAATTCCAAACACCAAAACTCAAGAGGCCAGAGTTAGTGATGGGACTTACATTTATTTTTCTTGTATCTTCCTACACTACAGGCATATCGGTGACGCCTCCAGAGATTTGAACACGGGTGGGACTATTGCAAATCATTTCCAAACACCAAAACTCCAAAGGCCAGAGTTATTGATGGGGCTTTTATTTATTTTGCTTATATCTTCCTAAACTACGGGCGTATGGTTGACGCCTCCAGAGATTGGAACGCGGGTGGGACTATTGCAAATCAATTCCAAACAACAAAACTCCTGAGGCCAGAGTTACTGATGGGACTTGAATTTATTTTTTTTACATCTTCCTACACTACAGGCATATGGGTGACGATTCTAGAGATTTGAACACGGCTGGGATTACTGCAAATCAATTCCAAACACCAAAACTCTAGAGGTTGGAGTTAGTGATGGGACTTGCATTTATTTTTCTTGTATCTTCCTTCACTACGGGCGTATGGGTGACACCTCCAAAGATTTGAACACAGGTGGGACTACTGCAAATCAATTCCAAACACCAAAACTCTAGAGGTCGGAGTTAGTGATGGGACTTTCATTGATTTTTCTTGTATCTTCCTACACTATGGGCGTATGGGTGACCCTCCAGAGATTTGAACATGGGTGGGACTACTCCAAATCAATTCCAAACATCAAAACTCTAGAGGCCGGAGTTAGTGATTGGACTTGCATTTATTTTTCTTGTATCTTCCTACACTACGTGCATATCATTGACGCCTCCAGATATTTGAACATGGGTGGGACTACTGCAAATCAATTACAAAAACCAAAACTCCAGAGGCTGGAGTTAGTGATGGGACTTGCATTTATTTTTCTTGTATCTTCTTACACTACGGGCGTATAGGTGGCTCGTCTAGAGAATTGAACATGGGTGGGACTACTGCAAATCAATTCCAAACACCAAAACTCCAGAGGTCGGAGTTAGTGATGGGACTTGCATTTCTTTTTCTTGTATCTTCCTACACTATGCGTGTATGGGTAACGCCTCCAGATATTTGAACATGGGTGGGACTACGGCAAACCAATTCCAAATACCAAAACTCCAGAGGCCAAAGTTCGTGATGGGACTTGCATTTATTTTTCTTGTATCTTCCTACACTACGGGTTTATGGGTGCCACCTCCAGAGATTTGAACACGGGAGGGAATACAACAAATCAATTCCAAACACCAAAAATCTTGAAGCCAGAGTTAGTGATGGGACTTTCATTTATTTTGCTTTTATCTTCCTACACTACAGGCGTATGGGTGATGCATCCAAAGATTTGAACACGGGTGGGACTACTGCAAATCAATTCCAAACACCAAAACTCCAAAGGCGAGAGTTAGTGATGGGATTTGCATTTATTTTTCTTGTATCTTCCTACACTATGGGCATATGGGTGACACCTGCACATATTTGAATACGGGTGGGACTACTGCAAATCAATTCCAAACACCAAAACTTCAGAGGTCGAAGTTAGTGATGGGACTTGCATTTATTTTTCTTGTATCTTCCTACACTACGGGCGTATGGGTGATGCCTCCAGAGATTTGAACATAGGTGGGACTACTGCAAATCAATTCCAAACACCAAAACTCTAGAGACCGTAGTTAGTGATGGGACTTGCATTTATTTTTCTTGTATCTTCCTACACAACGTGCATATGGGTGACACATCCAGAGATTTGAACATGGGTGGGACTACTGCAAATCAATTCCAAACACCAAAACTCCAGAGGCCGTAGTTGGTGATGGAACTTGCATTTATTTTTCTTATATCTTCCTAAACTACAGGTGTATGGGTGACACCTACAGAGATTTGAACACGAGTGGGACTACTGCAAATCAATTCCAAACACCAAAACTCCAGAGGCCAGAGTTAGTGGTGTGACTTTCATTTATTTTGAGTATATCTTCCTACACTACAAGCGTACAAGTGATGCCTCGAGAGATTTTAATAGGGGTGAGACTACTGCAAATCAACTCCAAACACCAAAACTTGAGAGGCCAGAGTTAGTGATGGGACTTGCATTTATTTTTCTTGTATCTTCCTACACTACCGGCATATTGTTGAAAAATGTGCAACAAGAAATGTTAAATATAGAATGTGCTAGAAACAGGACTCCTAAAAATAATAGTTTGGCCAGTGAGGTCATTGGCCACCTTGGGTGAGAGGTGAAACTGCTAAAAATAGAAAGTTCTAAAAATAGCATTTCTGGGTCCCTTCCTATTTATAGCAGTCCTAATCTATCAATAGGAAGTAAAAACGAATTTGGTCTTAACAGCAATTTAAAATATTAATTAATTAATTCAATTGAGTTAATTAGTTAATGAAATTTGAATTTGAAGTCTTTGTGAGCATGCACATGAGTTGTCCCACTGATTGAGGAATTTATCCTTAATTTCCTCCACTGATTGAGGAATTAAGTATGATTTCTATAATGAGAGAATCAATTGGCTTAGTTCTACCTAGTGAAGTCCAGTTAGACTATTTTAACAAGTTGTTAAAATACTAAAATATAGTTTGTTAATGTTTGCATGCATGTGACAACTATTATTTTAGATAACTGAGAATTCACTCATGGATAACTGTTGCATGTTAGTTCAGACAGAGACCTAGTTGAGATCAAAGACAGGATAGTGTACTATCAGTTGGATGAATATTTTTCCTACAAAGGAAGCTCATCCATGATGAGGATTTATCTCCTTCAGGTTTGTGCAGTTATTTCAGAGGTCAGTGTTGTGTGTGAGGTGAGAATCACACAGGTTGCAGCTGGAGGACCCAGGAAAAACTGTGCATAGTAATAGGAGGCTTGGAGGGCAGAGGAGAAGGTTTGTGAGAAGCCTTTAACTGTCTATGAGCAGCCTAGATATTGCAGAGAGATCAGGATAGCTTTTGAGCAGATTCTTTTTATAATATTGGCTATATTTCCACTTGTATGATAATATAGAGATGGGGTTTTAGGTAGGTCCTTTCCCCAGGTAAATTCTTTTGTGTTATGTTTGATTGGTTCCTTCTTATCAGTTATATGTGTTCTTATTGATGTTGCTCATGGTTGATTAAGCTTCCACTAAATTGTTTGTAGAAGTAGATCAAGTGTTTTGCTTTAGTACATTGCATTACCAGGTGATCTACAGTGGGAATTTCTACGTGGTATCGGAGCTATCTGATTTGTAGAAAAAGTTCTACATGGTATCAAAGCTAGCTGATTTGTAGGAAAAATTATTCAAAATTCTACATGGTATCAGAGCACAGGTGATCAAGGAAGAATAATATACTAGAGGAGATTTCAAATTTTGGAGTTTTGGGCCGAGAGTTTGTAGAGCAGGTCTGAAAATTTCTGTACAAAATTTTCGGAAATAAATAGCAGATTTGGATTCCTTGCGAAAAATACCCAAAATCAAAAAAAAAAATCGACTGAATCAGAGTTTGGATGAGAGATATCGTTGATTTAAAATCAACTCCTTTTCTAGAAAATTTCATGACAGCAGGAAAGTGGAAATAGATTGGTGTGCTAGCCAAGAACCTGTATGCACTTGAGGTACAAGATGCATGCAAAGCCTTGAGGAGAAAGGCAAAGGTTAGAGACTTGGTGGTTGAGAGGGAGATTATATTACCTCTCAACATGCAGCACTAGAGGAAGTCTCAGACAATTGTGGAGGAGCCACGATTGGTGCAGGAGGTTGTGGAGCAGCCACAACAAAGGAAGTTGAGAGGAGATCGAGTAGAGACATCTACTCATGCAAATACCTCTAGTAGGGGGGAACTTCGAGCCAGGTGGGTAGAGGGATCACATGCAGCCATACCTCCAGGTAGGAGGTGGGGCGATGTGGAGTGATCATCCCATGGAGGAGGGGCAGGATCCTTGAGGTACCCAACCTCTTGGATGAGACCTTGCTACAGGAACCCCAATGTGGAGTAGCAAGAACTGACTGATTGGGTAGAGATAGATGCAGATGGAGCAGCAGAGAGATCGATAGTGGAGGGAATCTCAGGACAATGCATAGCTAGCAGGCTGTAGCAATGTGAGAGGCACAAGTGTTTTTCACAGTGCTAGGTAGCACAGAGAGGTGTGCAAGGGTGTGAGATGCATGGAGATGTTGTAGTAGCACAGATGTCAGAGAGGGAGCACTTGTTAGCAGCAGCTAGAGCTTCAGCATCAGAGTATGTTCCTAGCCCAACAGAGTGGTCAGTTGGGAGTGTTTTTGTTCCAAGTGTTGTTGGAACAAGTGGATTGGGTAGATGTGTTACATGCAGAACATTCCAGAGTTACAGGATCGGGTTCGAGAGGAAGCCTTTCTTGTTGAGAGGGAGTGTTGAAAAATGTGCAACAAGAAATGTTAAATTTAGAATGTGTTAAAAATAGGACTCCTAAAAGTAGCATGTCTAAAATAGCAGTTTGGCCAGTGAGGTCATTGGCCACCTTGGGTGAAAGGTGAAACTGCTAAAAATAGAAAGTTCTAAAAATAGCATTTATGGGTCCCTTCCTATTTATAGCAATCCTTGGTCTATCAATAGGAAGTAAAAACGAATTTGGTCTTAACATTAGTTTAAAATATTAATTAATTAATTCAATTAAGTTAATAAGTTAAGGAAATTCGAATTTGAAGTCTTTGTGAGGATGCACATGAGTTGTCCCACTGATTGAGGAATTTATCCTTAATTTCCTCCACTGACTGAGGAATTAAGTATGAGTTCTATAATGAGAGAATCAGTTGACTTAGTTCTACCTAGTCAAGTCCAGTTAGATTATTTTAACAAGTTGTTAAAATAATAAAATATAGTTTGTCAATGCTTGCATGCATGTGACAACTATTATTTTAGATAACTGAGAATTCACTCATGGATAACTATTGCATGTCAGTTCAGACAGAGACCTAGTTGAGATCATAGAAGGGACAGTGTACTATCAGTTGGATGAATATTTTTCCTATAAAGGAAGCTCATCCATGATGAGGATTTATCTCCTTCAGGTTTGTGCAGATATTTCAGAGGTCAGTGTTGTGTGTGATGTGAGAATCACATAGGTTTTAGTTGGAGGACCCAGGAAAAACTATGCATAGAAATAGGAGGCTTGGAGGGTAGAGGAGAAGGTTTGTGAGAAGCCTTTGACTATCTCTGAGTAGCAGAGGTATTGCAGAGAGATCGGGATAGCTTTTGAGCTGATTCTTTTTGTAATAATGGTTATATTTCCACTTGTATGATAATACAGAGATGGGGTTTTAGGTAGGTGATTTCCCCAAGTAAATTCTTTTGTGTTATGTGTGATTGATTCCTTCTTATCAGTTATATGTGTTCTTATTGATGTTGCTCATGGTTGATTAAGCTTCCACTAATCGTTTGTAGAAGTAGATCAAGTGTTTTGCTTTAGTACATTGCATTACCAGGTGATCTACAGTGGGAATTTCTACATGGTATCGGAGCTAGCTGATTTGTAGAAAAAGTTCTACATGGTATCAAAGCTAGCTGATTTGTAGGAAAAATTCTACAAAATTCTACACATATGGCTGACACCTCCATAGATTTGAACATGGGTGGGACTACTGAAAATCAATTCCAAACACCAAAACTCCAAAGGCCGGAGTTAGTGATGGGAGTTGCATTTATTTTTCTTGTATCTTCCTACACTACGGGCGTATGGGTGACACCTCCAGAGATTTGAACACGGGTGGGACTACTGCAAATCAATTCCAAACACCAAAACTCCAAAGGCCGAAGTTAGTGATGGGACTTGCATTTATTTTTCTTGTATCTTACTACACTGCGGGTGTATGGGTGACACCTCCAGAGTTTTGAACACGGGAGGGATTACTGCAAATAAATTCCAAACACCAAAACTCCAGAGGCTAGAGTTAATGATGGAACTTGCATTTATTTTTCTTGTATCTTCCTACACTATGAGCGTATGGATGGTGCCTCCAAAGATTTGAACACGGGTGGGACTACTGCAAATCAATTCCAAACACCAAAACTCCAGAGGCTGAAGTTAGTGATGGGACTAGCATTTATTTTGGTTGTATCTTCTTGTTGAAAATAGCAACAAGAAATGCTAAAAATAGCATTCAAAATATTCCAATTTTAATTTGTCCTTGAATTAAAATTCGAATTTAATCTCACCAGCCGCTTGAAAAATAACTAATTAATTCATCTTGGATTAATTAGTTAGAGAAATTCAAGCTAAAATTCTTTGTGAATTCATGCAATTGTTATCCCTTAAATTAAGTAGATTGTCCCTTAATTAAGGAGATAAGGATGAGTTGTATTCGATTTGTAATTAGTTATCTCAATTAACTGAGTTATGTCTAGTTAAATTAGTTCCAAATAGTTTGAGGAACTAATTGTGAGTTCAATTAGTTAATGCATGCATCAAACTAGTGTACTCCAGATAACTAAAAATTCTCTCATAAATAACTCATGCATGTCTATTAAGAGAAAGACCTAGTTTAGATTAAAGACAGGGACAGGTTACTATTAGGTGCATGAGTTTTCCTATAAAGGACACTCATCCATGTAGAAGGAATAAGGTTCCTTGAGGATTGCGTAGTTCTGACAGGGTGTAGGATCAGTGTGAGTGATCAGTCTTCCACTTGGTATTAGGAGGACACCCAAGAGAAACGGCGCAAGGAAATAGGAGCTTAGAGGGCAGAGGAGAAGGCTTGAGAGAAGCTTTTTTTGCCTGTGAGCATCCAAGAGGATTGTACTGTGAGCTGGCTAGCTGTGAGAGTTAAGGCTTTGTATAATTTTGATGTATATCCACCTTGTGTGATAATACAGATAGCGGGGTTTTTAGCTAAGGCTTTTCCTTGAGTATTTTCTATTTTTCATGTGTATTGATTCTTCTTCTTTTGTTTATATTTGTTCAGCTCGATCTTGCTCAATATTTAAGCTTCCGCAAAGCAAATTGACAGTAGAAGTAGTTTATAGTATTTTTCTTTGGGATATTCGATTATCAGGTTAATCTACAGTCAGATTTTCTACATAGATCTCAGAGGTAGATTTGTAGAGAATTTGCAGGAAATTATACACTCCCTACACTACGGGTGTATGGGTGACGCCTTCAGAGATTTAAATACAGGTGGGACTACTACAAATCAATTCCAAACACCAAAACTCCAGAGGCCAGAGTTAGTGACGGGAATTTCATTTATTTTTCTTGTATCTTCCTACACTACAGGCGTATGGGTGATGCCTCCAAATATTTGAACACGAATGGGGCTGCTACTAATCAATTCCAAACACCAAAACTCCAAAGGTCGTAGTTAGTGATGGGACTTGCATTTATTTTTATTATATCTTCCTACACTACGGGCATATGCGTGATGCTTCCAGACATTTGAACATGGGTGGGACTACTACAAATCAAATCCAAATACCAAAACTCCATAGACCAGAGTTAGTCATGGGACTTGCATTTATTTTGCTTGTATCTTCCTACACTACGGGTGTATGGGTGACGCCTCCAAATATTTGAACATGGGTGGGGCTGCTGCAAATCAATTCCAATTTGCAATACTTTTTTCTAGGTTGAGATGTGAAAGTGACGCATCCCACTCTCTTGATAGGTGCCCCACTTTTTTGTTTTCAGGGGCGAAATTCAAGTTACATGTGAAAGTGATCTATCTCGCTCTCTTGATAGGTGCACAATTGACGCACTTATTTTTCTTCACAGGGACGAAATTCAAGTTGTTATCTCATTTTTTTTTCAAGCTCTTCGACCTCTCATCCCAAACTTCTAACGATAGGCTGCTCCCTTTGGAGTCTTATGGGACCTTAAAGTTCTATACCATGACAAAGAATGAAAATAAATCGTGGATATAGATTGGTCTTTTCAATATTCAAAATAGTTAAATAGAATAATAGAAAAAATGAAAAATAAATTATCAAAGTGAAACTCAACTAAACTGAATCAATGACTGATACACCTAGCACACAACAGAATCAAATGTGATGACACCTTACATGCAGTGAAATTAATATCTCAACATGAAAGTGGTACATTTAAACAAATAAAAAAAAAGACCTCGTAATAGTGGTGGAGCACCAACATTTGGAAGAGAATGATCTCAAGGAGGGTCATAGATGCATGGAAAGTAGAACCATGTAAGTTGCCTTTTATAGACATCACTCATCTCACTGCCACAGTGTGCTGAAAGCTACTACCATTAAGAAAGGAGATTCTCTTCTCTATGGTGATATTGCAACTTGCATCCGAGTTGCTCCTCAAGTGGGCCTTCCATACTTGCTAGTCATGGCATCTAAATTCACATGAAACCTTCCATTTGAATCTGTCACTCCTTCATAGTATAGAACTTTGTAATTTCTAAATATGGGCCGATAACACCTCAGTGCCACAGTCTACTCAAAGCTACTACCATTAGGAAAGGAGATGCTCCTCTATGATGATATTGCAACTTGCATCCAGGCTACTCCTCACCTGGGCCTTCCATACTTGCTTGTCATGGCATCTAAATTCATATCCTTCCATACTTACTAGTCATGGCATCTAAATTCACATGCAACCTTCCATTTGAATCTGTCACTCCTTCCTAGTATAGAACTTTGTAATTTCTAAAAATGGGCTGCTACTATTATATCATATAAAACTAATTCATTAATGTTACAAATTGACTTATTATAATATATTATAAAATTATTTCATAATATTACAAATTAACTGGTTTTTTTTCCTGAAAATCTAACTCACTTAACCTCTAAAAACAAATTATTTTCCAAACCACTCAAACTAATATCCTTTCATACTGATACAAACTTATCTTACCGCTAACGTTTTAATCAAAATCCATTCTGAAAATATTGCAAAATCCAATCTAAAAAAACGGCATATGGATGAGAATATAAGAATTACAGATGGTTTCTTGCCTTGTAAGAAGAAACTAAATAGGTTTGCTCACCCAGCATAACATGGATCACAGTATACACGACCTCTTACAACATGTTTTTCACGTTGTTTTCCCTAATCGAGTGAAGTGATCATGTTGGCATGCGAAAAACTGAGCAATAACAAAGTTAAGCAAGTAAAAACCTAATACATAACATGAATATTTTGAGCCATTTTGATCTCAACACAGTTGTGGGACAAACAAATTAGAAATAGCTCTATTTAACAAGAGGAAAATGTGGATTGTGTGGAAAACCTTGGGTCAATATAGCATCCCATTAATTGACAAACGAAGTATTCAATGTAGTTCAAGGCAGTAACACCCAGGATCTAACATGAGGAAGGATGAATACAGACACGATGTCATTGAAACGCTTCTGTAGTGTGTGGCAGATGGAAACAAGTTGAGTCTAGATGGCCATGATGACATTAGGGTTTGCCTCTCTATCCAAATCAAGGGATTTGAAGAATATAATTGAACCAAAACTGCCCAAATTTTATTAAAATAAATAAAGGTTATGATTATTCATTTTATATTTGAACCATGCCAAATTGAAACATAACTAGGACATCCATTTTGAGAAAATATATATATCCCTGACAAACCCTTGAAAATTCTTAATAAGCCACTGAAAATATTTAGTAACCAACTGGAGGTATTGCATGTGCCAATTGTCATAGACCAAAAAGTCTTTGAATATTTGCTAATAACATACTTAAAGCAGTTAAGATTCCCTGTAATACAAAAATAAAGAATTTTGGTTAACTATAAAATGGAATTAAACATGGTAAATCAAGAAATAAAAGTGGCTAGGAATAACCACATAATGGAAACTAAATTTTGTCAATATTTATTATAAATCTTATTTTTTTGTTATTATTATTAATATTTTATAATATGTTAAATTAAACAAATCTAGTAGATACATTCATTGTTGTTTTTTAATTATATCTTATTTTTTTTATTTAAATATCTTTTCTCAAATAGACACATGTCAACTTCAAATTGAACACGAACATACTTACACATCTCTCATACTCGATTGTAGAATGAACCTAAAAAATAAATAATGAGAACTCTAACCATCACACTTACCTTACAAATTAAATTAACACAAACTCCAAGGAAATTGTGGTATATCCCTAAAGCAACACGAGCCACTAGAATCTTTTCCACAAATAAGATAAGTCATGATACCTTTTTCCTTATAGCATTTGTAATCCTTTTATAAATGTTCTTTTTAAACTAATGTCACACTTTAAAGATCTTTGACCACCATATTTGTATGCTTCTTTTAGGAAAAAGGGGGACTTCCTTTTTTAAAAGGGGTGATTCAAATTCTTTTTGAAAGGAGTATTAAAATAAAGGAGGACTATTTTTCAAGTTTTAAAAAAAAAGGAATTTGGAAATATGTTGCTTCATTTGAAAGGATTTTGTTTAATATTTTTTTTAAAGTGAGTTTGTAAAAAAAACGTATGTGCTTCCACATTAACAAAAATGGCTTCTTCCAGCACTTTGTCACAGACGTTGATTCTACTTCGAAAAAACTATGAATGCTAGTCTTTAAGGATGAAGACAATTCTACAAGACCAAGAGTGCTATGATACACTTCAGAATGCCTATGTAGAGTTGACTTGGGAATCATTGGCATCCTTGACCAATAATCAAAGGATTGTAGCTATTGAACTAAGAAATAAAGAACACAAAGCCAAATGTTAGATACAGAATTCAGTCGATGACTCTATCTTCAATAAGATAACTGGTGCATCAACAACAAAAGAAGCTTGGGATATTTTGAAAGTTACATACTAGGGTAATGATACAGTGAATATTGTCAAATTACAAACATTATGGGCTCAATTTGAAACCTTGAAGATGATTGACACAAATAATGTTGATCAGTTCATTGCTGGAGTCATGGGCATAGTTTATCAAATCAAAATTATTGGTGAAACAATTACAAATCAGAAGATAATTGAAAAATTACTATGAAGCCTACCAAAGAAATATGACATGGTTGTAACAACCATTCTAGAATCCCAAGATATTACAACTCTCCAAGTAAAATAGTTGACTAGATCACTTCCTTCACACGAAACAAGACTTAAACTGGGAGAAGCTTCCATGGAACAAGCTTTCAAAGCACAAGTCTCTCTTGGCAAAGTAAAAAGTAGAGGATATAGAGGAAACAACAAGCAAGATAGAGGGAGAGATAGAAGCAGATCATAACAGAACATCATCATGCAATAAAGCAGTTGAGACCTACACAAAACCAAACATACCGAAGTAAAACGTGGAGAAAACCTAATTCCCAATGCTATTACTACAAGAAATTTGGGCATTATGAACGTGAATGAAGAAAAAACAAAAAAAAATAGTCATATCAACAAAGAGGCAGTGTCCGTCTTTCCAACAATGAAGGATAATCCTCACAAACAATGTTTCTTTCCTATCATCTTTTTGGATACAAGCAGAGTAAGGACCTTCGATTTCTAGATAGTGGTTATGGAAATCATATGTCATGTAACAAAATTCTACTTTCTTGCATTAACACTTCCATAAGATCTAAAATTACTCTTGGAGACTATTCCCATATTAAAGTTGAAGGGAATGGTATTATCCATGTTCTTACTAAAAATGATCAGCAAAGTCATATACCTGATGTTTATTATGTTCCACATCTAAAGCATAATCTCATTAGTGTAGGTCAATTGATGGAATATGGTTATGATGTAATATTCTAAGGTACCGGATTTTCTATCTATGAAAAACCTATTAATAGAATATTGATAACAAAAGTTGAAAAAACCAAGAAGAGGATGTTTCCATTGACTCTTAGAAGTTGAAATCTCTCACAATCTTTTGCCCATAATATTTCAAGGATAGATGAGTTATAGTTATGGAATTATAGATATGGGCATATCCCTTTCATGAGTCTGAGTCTGCTTCAGAAACATTCCATGGTCACTGGTCTCCCTATTGTAAATGAAAAAGATTGTGACTGTGAAATTTGTATTCTAGAAAAACATAAAAGAGATAGTTTTCCCACATCTACCACTAGAGAAAAAGAGCCTTTAGAGCTATTCCACACAAATATATGTGGCCCAATGTAGACATGGTCCATTGCTAGTAGTCCTTATTTTTTGACCTTCTTTGATGGTTATAGAAGGAATATATGGGTTTATGTTTTCAAAAATAAATCTAATACTTTCTCAAGATTAAAAGAGTTCAAAGCAAAGTGGAAAGCCTTTATAAGTATGCAGGTTAGACAGAGAAGGAGAATACAATTCCAATTACTATAAATAATTTTTTCAACAACAAGGTATCATCATGGAGATCACAATATAGTACACTCCATAGCATAATGGAGTAGTATAAAAGGAAAATCAGTCAATCATGAATATGGCCAGATGTATGCTTGGTGAGAAGAAGTTGTACAATGATCCAATGAATCAGTTGTTACTGTAGTATATGTTCTAAAAATATCTCCAACAACCTGTGTCCAATATGCAGTACCTCAAGAAGCTTCAGATGGTGTTGACAGTACTGGACCTTCCAACATTAAAGGGGTATCCCTGATACATGGTCCCAATTAGTCCTCACACCATTTGGGATAGGATTCCCATCCGGAATACAACTTGGTTACCATTTTATTAAAGATTTCCCTTGGCTCTAACTATCAACAAGAGAGAGAAACGCATGTGTGCCTTTGAAAATAAAGTAAGTGTGCTTAGTGAGGATTCGGTTTTAGGTGTGTCAAGGTTCTTCTACTCCGGAGATAAGATAATGTTAGCCGCTAAGAGAGAGGTAATAGTACCACTCTCGTGGAAACACACACAAACAAGATATATCTTCCTAACATCCAACGGAATATTCCACAAATATGCGACGGAAATTGTAGTCACTACAACAGATTCTCAATATGATAAGCACTAAAATAAATGAAATAGTTCAACTACTTTAGTACAAGTGAAAACAAACATGAATCATAAACATTAACAAAACAATCTTACAAAAATTCATAACCCATGCATGAAGAACTTGTTGGCCATTAGGTTTCATATATTAAAAAGTCCCAAGACACATGTATACAACAAACACCACTAGCTGCAATAGTGGAGATTTGGAGCCACTACCTGCTCCCCAAAAGAACTAGTTTGTCTCTTTGATGCCTTGCAGGAGGAGCCAAGGTGAAAATTCCTTTTCTCATACAATGAGGGTGTATATATAACGAATGGGGTAGTGCTTCACCTCCCTTGTGACTCTTTGACTACCCTTATGATTGTTTGACTTCCTATGACATTTTTACTTTACATGACTCTTCATATTCTGTACATGTCGTTTGGAATTCCACTTAACAATACATTTTGAATAGGAATTTACATCATCCACAAAAGTGATGTGGAATATGATGACTCATGACATGATATTGATGACATGGCAATGTCAAGTCATTCTTGATGCTTCTTGCTATTCGACTTCTTGAGAATTTTTTTATGCCCACCTCCATATGACTTAGATATGAGGATTCTTCATTGATATCAAATCTTGACAAGCGGTCGCAAAATGGTGTCCCTTTTATTTCTTTTAATTGATTTGCTTGCATATTCAGCTAAAGAGGTGTATTCTACATGTTCCCCTTCTCCATCTCCTTCGTCATCATCCTATCATGGTATGATAGAGTACTTGCATCTGGAATTCACTCATGACAAGATGACATCAGTCCGATAAACCCCTAGTTTAACATGTTGCATGACAATCCACTGACTAAGATGGAGCCTAATGGTAGGTTGAGGAAAAGGCTCAGTGACTACAAAATTTTTCATATTAGGCAGTCAAGGATTAGGCTTGAGCCTTGATACTACACAATGGGCAGTTCAGGTTGGAGTGAGCAAGAATATTGTGCAGTTGGGGAGCTCAGGGAGCTAGGCTGAAGGCTTGATCATTAATTTCCCACTGTGCAGTTCCAGAAGACAGAGGAGGTTAGATGATTGTGCACTTTCATAGTTCAATGGCTAAGGGTTGGGGCTTGACCCTTGTGATTGCATAGTACTGACTAGGTAGGAAGGAGAAAATTCATATTTTTTGGGGTCAAAGGTTGAGGTTAAGCACTGTGATTGCACAATGCACAGTCTTAGGAGGCAAGAACTATGCATTATGCAATTCCAAGAGGTAGGGTTTCAAGTTGAGGACTGGGAATATGCATTGTGTAGTTCAAGATGGTTGGATGAGGCTAAGTTTCTTGGTGACGAGTCTTTCTGAATTTGGTTAAGTGTGGGATCAATATAACTAATGTGAATAGTGATAATACTTGACTATGATCACACACTTATAACAATTGACGACACAACATAGATCATCTAAAACACAAGAAGAAGAATTTTCCCTCAGTGAGAAAAAATTGCAACGACAAGTGCGACACTAAATATACACTTTTCGACAACCGTGATGACACCTATGCAATAGTGCTTAGAAATTTGGAAAATGAGTGTGACTATTGTTTTCATAGTAAGAACAACTCATGTACACAAAGATAACCCCTTGAAGCCACCAAAATAAGATTATATACATCGTACGACACTTAACATGTGAAAATCCGACAGTTTGATTTTCTTGCAAATGGGAGAAAAACACTCAGAGAAAACACATGCAATGAATCTCAATGTTTGTGATTACATTATTCAAGATCAAGGTAGGCTCCAAAATTTGGGTGCAGGCAAAAATTTCGGAGGGTGTTGTAGCAATGACAACAGTTGGCAACACACTAGTAGAATTCAATTTTCTCTGTCTTGGTTGATTCTTTTTTGTAGGGTCTTAGTTATTCAAGGAGTATTGATTCATCATGTAGATCACTTTGGCTTCCCCACGTACCATGTGAAGAAACATGGTCCCCTATTTGTCGTCTAGGTTGAACACAAACATAAGATCATCCATATCGCAAAATTTCGAATCAGAAAAGGTAATATAGTTCGTGAGCTTTAGATTTTCAGAGTACAGATTTTCATCTCTAGTGTTGCTCTACTAACAAAAATCCTAGACAGTACCCCTATAGATTCACTATAGGAACACAAACATTACTTCACTGTCAACGAGCTTGGAAAGTACCCTAACAATGTTTCTTGCTTCACCTCTCTACACAGGAAGCCTTTCTCTTCTTTCGCCTTTATCTATATATTTATATAGTATTATGCATAAGCACTTATTACTTTTATGGGCAAAAGAGGGACCTCTACTTATTGAGAATAGGAGAGTTTGTTCCTTTAGATAATCATATAGATACCTTTGATTCAGGTTTGCTTGATTAGGCTTTTTCTCCTTTTCCTCCTTCACTGATTGGATAAGTGTGAAAACGCTGAAACATAAGGAATTGAGTGCGGGCATAAGGTTTCTAAAATAGACACAAGTATCATGGTTTGGTACAAAACTCTCCTTATGAACAAATCATATTTTTCATTAGAACATCATTGACCAAAAGATGTAACCAACACAAAAAAGGAGGACTAAAGGTTAGCCAAATGTTGTGGTGTCACAAGACTCTTTTCAACTAAACCACATACAAAGAATCTAGAAAACATGTTCACACATGAAGCTTATTTATAAAAATGAAAACAAACACAAGACCAAATAGACAACAAATAAAATAATAAAACTATGTACACATCCCCATATCATCATTGAAAATATTGTTTTAAATTTTGTCCATTAACAGGAATATAGTCAATCTTCCCGTCTAGAGATTGGAGATGATATGTGTGTTGGCCAAGCTTTTCGTGCACAGTGAACATCTAATCGAAAGGGATTGAAAATTAGTGTGTTCTCTTTTGTTCTCGATGGATTTGTCACACTTTAAGACTAGGTCACCCACACTGAATCCATTCTTCCTTGTAGACCTATTGTCGATCCACCTCTTGGTACGACTCTGGTGAAGAGAAAAAATTTATTTTTCTTTCTGTCTTTCTTCCTGCAGCTTGCAGAGACTTTCTAACCTACTTTGAAACAATAAGCATGACTTTCCCTACTATGCTTTTGAAAGTTGAAGGGTAGGAAAATATATGTTCTAGGTTAGGATAGCTTCTTTTCCATACACTAGGAAGTAGGGAGACATTTAGATAAGGTTTTGGCATGACTTGGTCAGCCCATAAGGAATTCACCAAAGTAGAGTGACAGTTCCTGCATTAAGAGAAAATAGTCTTCTTTATAATGTGGATAAGGTTCTTATTAGTGGACTCAAGAAGACCATTTCCCTATGGATAATAATTAGCATAATGTTTCAATACAACGTTGTTTTCCTAATAAAAACCATATAATCTCAATGATCAAAAGTATGTTGCATTATAAAAAACAAGTGAAGTTAGAACACCAAACCTGGAAATGATATTCTTCTTGAGGAACTTGATGACTGCATGATCATTCACTTGCTTGAGTGGAACCGCTTATGCTCACCAAGTGAAGTAATCTATAGCAATAAGAATATAGTGGTTTTGTTTTGATGAGTGTGGAAACATCTCACCAATAACATCTAGGCCTCATTGTTGAAATGGTTCTTCCAAAGAGATAAGTTGCAACAGAGCAACTAACTTCTTTCCTCTTTCAACACATTTTTTATAGACCAAACACTTGTAGGAATATGCGTGAGAATATTTTAATAATGTGGGCCAATAAAAAATAGCTTGCATAACTTTTTACGTTGTTGTTCCACCCTCAAAGTGTCCCACAACTAGTACATCATGGATATGATGGAACACTTTCTTTGAATCATGTGCTTCTAGGCACCTGAGCAATAATCCATTATGGTGCTTTATGAAAGGCACTCCATGCACCAACTGATAAGATAATTCTTTTAATCTGATTGCCCTCTTCTGTCATGCAGATAGGTGAGAGGGAAAATTCCCATGCTCGAGATACTGACACACATTTAGGTATAAAGAGTTAGAAGTAGAAGTGGAGACAGCTTGCTCAACATTATACATTTTGATTTCATGCTCCCAACAAAATGGATCATCCTCTTTTGGATCCACTACTTTTTTTGCTAGCTGACATATAACATGGCCCTTGATGGTGTGAAATGGCTAGAATTATAAGTCATAATCTTGTAGAATAGTCATCCATATCACTTTGATCTCACCCAACTCTTGTTGGAAAAACAATGATCTAACTGTTGGGTGCGGAACAAAGATAATGAAATGATTCTTCAAGAGAGAGGGATAGAATTTATTTACTGCCTTATAGACTGCATGCACTTATTTATCAATGGTGAGATAATTAACCTTAGGTACTTTTATGTTGGCACTTATAAAATTTATTGGTCGCTCATTGTTTTGATCGTATTTCTACATAAGTACTTAGGCAAGAGAAGTGTCAAAAGCGAAGGTGTAGAGCAGAAATTCTTTGTTGAAATTTGAGTTGTCTAAGGTTGGTCCCTTAGGGATAGCTTGCTTAATACAAGAAAACACATCCTTTTCCATTTTATCCCAATTGTATATTGTGTCCTTCTTTTCCATCGCATGTATAGGTTTGTGTTGATGGTGCTGGAAATACATCAACCAAGGGGGTCTCCCCAATGTGAAGTCCCAGTTAGACCTCACAATGTTTGGAATAGGAGCCCCATCCAGAGTATCAACCCAATTTCCATATATTATGATATATTTTCCTTGGATCTAATTGTTAGCAAGAGAGAGGAACGCATGCGTGCATTTGAAAACAAGTAAGTTTGCTTGGTGAATGTTCGGTTGTAGGTGTGTCAAGGTTTTTCTATTGTGGAGGGAAAAGAAAGTGAGCCTCTAAGAGAGAGGTAATAGTACCACTCTAGTAGAAACACACACAAATGAGAGATATTCGCCCAACATCTAGCAGAACAGTCCATAAAGATTCTATGGGCATTGCAACCACTACAAAACATTCTCAATATGATAAGCACTAAAATAATTGAAATAGTTCAACTACTTTAGTACAAGTGAAAACAAACATGAATCATAAATATTCACATAACAATCTTGCAAACATTCATAATCTATCCATGAAGAAGGTGTTGACCATTAGGCTTCATATATTAAGTAAAATTCCCTAGACACATGTATACAATGAACACCACTAGCTCCAATAGTGGAGCGTTGGAGCCACTACTTGCTCCCCAAAAAAACTAGTTTGTCTCTCTGATGCCTTGTGGGGGGAGAAAAGGTGAAAATTAATTTTCTCATACAATGAGGGTGTATATATAACCAAGTGGGTGATTCTTCACCTTCCTTGTGACTCTTTAACTACCCTCACGACTATTTGACTTCCTATGGATTTTCAACTTTACATGACTCTTCATATTTTGATTCGGACTTATGTAGGAATGCAAAAAAATACAGAAATGTACATATACATAGAGATGCAGTAGAAATAAAAACTTCATTTCATTAATATCAAAGAACTGAAATATGCTTACATATCGAAATGGAAATAAACTAGCTCGATTGATGGTAGGTTATCTATAAGAAGATATGTGGCAGCTACATGATGATGAATTGTGTTACAATGTGGCTCTAGGCATATTTATTATTGAGAAATAATGGAAAACCCTAAACATTCAAAAACCTAACCCTAGGAAATGAAGCACCAAAACTATGGGCCCTATTTGGGTAAATTGGTACATCAACTTCCCGAAATCATAACCTTCGCATACAATTTTTGTTTGACGTGAACAATACCTCGTTAGAAATATCTATCTGAGGATTAAAACTTTTGACTGTAGGCATCAATCAAAGGATCATGTTTTCCCATTTTCCAAAAAACCTCAAACCAGCTCCAAAAGTTCAAGACCCAAAAAACTGCCAAAAATAGTAAACTATGCTACAATTAAGGAAACTAAAAAACTGAAAGAAGATGTGGTTGGAGTCCAAGTGGAATTGGTGTGTGGCCACCAATATCCACCAAGATCATTCCTACCCCCTTAGGAATCAATGGTCCCCATTGCATTGAGTGCCTCCATGAGATGAGGAAAATTCTGTTGAACTTGGTCCCTAGTGAGCCACTTGCCTTGGTGCAAGAGTTGGCTAGCTTTGACAATCTGATACAGTTGGATCTATTGTTTTAAAGTATTCTTGATTTGTGTGTCCATGATCTAATTAGTTGTGGCTTGTTCCATGTAGTCTTATTTTAACTATGTTTGTATGATTTGTTTTGCAATGTCTGATGTGTCCAATAATGGTGGAAAGTATGGTTGAAGGAGTTCTACATTGAACACTTAGTACAGGCCAAGGAATGGTGGAATATTATCTCGAAATCATTGTCCCCTACAACCTCAGTGATGGTGTAAGGCCCATATCAGAGCGACCAAATCTTGTGGTGGGCTCCTGCGAGGTGCTCCTTTTTCAAATGTAACCAAACTTTGTCCCCCCTGGAACTTGTGTGGCACCCGATGTTGATCATGATGTTGCTTGTGCTTCACATTGGCTCTATCCAATATGTTGTGGACCTGCTAGCGAATGTGTTGAATGCGCTCGGTGAAGTTGGTAGCCCTATTAGCTTTAGACTAGACATGAATTGAGTATGTTGGAGTAGCTGCTAAAGGTATGGCCGCATCAATGGGACATAGTGGTTGGAATCCCTATCCCACCTGAAAAGGGTTGTGCCCAGTTGAGCTATGGAGATATCTATTGTAACTATGCTAGACATAAGGGAGTACTTCATCCCATGTGTGTGGATTCTTCGAGTTGTACATGCGTATAATGTGTATGATCATCCTGTTGACGACCTTTCTTTATCCATCAGTTTGGGGGCAGAAAGTCATGTACTTAGAGAGATTGGTATCCATCATTTACCAAAGACTTGACCAAAATGTACTTAGGAACCTGTTGTCCCAATCTGAGATAATGGACTATAGGATCCCAATGTGTACCCACACCCATTCAAAGAAGATCTTAACAGTGGATTATGTTGTGATACTCTTCTTGCAGGTTGTGAGATTGACCATGTTAGACAATTTGTCGATGACCAAGAAAATGCATTCATTTCCATGCTTAATAGAAGGAAGGCCCAACATGTAATCCATGGACATGGATTCCCAAGGTCGACTAGGAGTAGCCAAAGGATTATATAGACCTTGCTTCTTGATGGTTGATTTGTCAATGGTGCATGTAGTGCAGGATCTAATGTACTTCCCAACATCTTGTCGAAGGTTCAGCCAATAAAAATACTTTTGTAGCACTGCCATTATTTTCTCTACCCCGAAATGTCCAGTGACCCGACTGTAGTGCGCCTCCCAAATCATCTTGGAATGATCTCTTGAAGGAACATAGAGGTGTCTCAGGTGGCATAAGAGTGCATCATTGAGGTGAAATTTTGGAACTTGCTTGCATCGCAAGACCGTCTAGTATGTTTTGCTGAATTCTGGATCGCTCTTGTAAAGATGTGGCGACCCTCATTCTTGTTCCCACAAGATTCAAGAACATTAGTCAACGCCATTCCCAGAGGTCGGCTAAGGCAGTCTGCAACAATGTTGGTGGTTCCTTTCTTGTAATTAATGTTCAAGTGGAACTTTTGCATATATGTGGACCATTTTTTATGGCGATCATTCTACAACTTCCCTTGGGTTTGTATGAACTATAGGGGTCGGTGATCTATGTGGATGACCCTTTCCTTCCCTAGAATGTAATGCTTCCATTATCAACAGGCCTTCACAATGGAGTACATCTCTTTGTCATAGGTGGGATACTTTCATATTGTGTCTGAAAGTGTCTTACTTTGATATGCCACTACATGCCTCTGTTGACTAAGAAATGCACCAATATCATAGTTGGAGCATTTTTCTCGATCTCAAATGATTTTTGTAGGTTTGGTAAATGTGAGAACTGAAACAGAGTAGAGGTGATGCTTCAACTCGAAAAAAGCCTTTTGTTGAGATTCAAACCAAAAGAACTTTTATTTCACTCCTTCCTTGGTGAGTCGACTCAAGGGCCAAGTGATATGAGAGAACCCCAACACAAACCTACAGTAGAAGTTGGCAAGGCCGAGAAAGCTCTAGAGCTCTGTTAGAGTGGTTGGGTCTGGCCAATCCCAAATTACTTTTATCTTGGCTAGGTCCACGTGCACACCCTTCTCATCAATGATGTACCCCATATATTGAACCTGGGTCATACCAAAAGTGCATTTCTCCAAATTGACACACAACTTGTATTGTCACAGAGTTTACAGGGCCTGTCAAATATGGTGAAGGTGCTCTTCCCAACTCTGATTGAGGATCAGAGTGTCATCCAAATACGCCACCATGAATGAGTTGGTGAAGGGTCAGAAAATGTCATCCATCAACCTCATGGAGGTTGTGGGGAAATTTTTCGACCCAAAAGGCATGCCTAACCATTCGAAAAGGCCCTCCTTGGATTTGAAGGCAACCTTCTGAACATCGGAGCATTCAATCAGTAAATAGTGATAACCGGACTTTAAGTCAATCTTAATTAAATATTTCTCCCCCTTAAGCTTCTCCAAGAGGTCATCGTTCCATGGGATTGGATACATGTTTTAGACATTGATCTTGTTTAGCGCCCAACAATTAATACAAAGTCTCCAAATCCCATCCTTCTTCTGTACCAACACAATCAGGCTCCCACAGGGTGATGAACTTGGCCTGATGTGCCCTTTCTACAACAGCTCCTGAATTTGCCTCTTGATTTCATCGTTCTATAGAACAGAGCATAGATAGATCGATCCATTTGGTAGCGACATGCCTGGGGTCAGATAAATGGAGTGCTTGACCTAACAGTGTAGTGGTACCCTTGTGGGTGAGATGAATTTGTCCCTGTACTCCTCCACAATCTTGTCCATCTGATGTTGTCATGCAGAGGAGCCATGTATGGAGGCCATGGCCACAATCTTCTTCTTTCCCTAAGGGCGTATCATAAGGAAAACAAATTTCTCGGTTTGGGAAATGATGTTACTACATTGCTTCGCAGTGATCAAAGAAATAATGGTAGGTGGTGATACCTCCAGTATCTTGTACAACTTATCACCCAAAGTAATAAAAATATTGTGAGGCCTAGACTCATACACAACATGTCACTTCCACAAGTATGGTTGGCCTAATAATACATCACAAACTTCAAGAGGAGTAACATCACATAGTACCTCATCCATGAAGGGATTGATGTTGTAGGGAAGGTGACATTGTTGGTTGATGTGGAGATCTCACCCTTTGTGAAGCCAACCAATGGTGTACGGTTGCGGGTGTAGTTTGGTCACTAGGCCCAACCACTTCATGACCTCTTCTGAAATGAGGTTCTTTTAGCTCTCGTTGTCGACAATGAGCTACAGTGGGGAACCCTTCACCCACATTTGTGAGTGGAATATTCGCTCCCCCTCCTCTAGATATTTGGGCTCATCGTTCTATATCTTAGCAGTTGCAATAGTGGCACTAGGCTCCACATCGATAATATACTTCCCTTTGTCATTCCCCTTGTTGGTTTCTGACTCAAAGTCAGAACATGCATCTGATTTGGAAGCCTTTTGCTTGGCCACCAGCGACTACTTGGCTTGGCACTCACTTGTGTTGTGATTGGGTCTCTTATGGAACTCACACCATTTCCTAGTGTTCTTCTTTGTCTTCATGGTGTTGTTCTTCACTTGGAGTTTGGGGGTGCCTTTCCCTTGCTTTGGATTTGCAAATCCATAGTATCACTTCTTGTATTTAAATTTATGCTCAATCTTGACAGTGTATCAATAAGCGGCACCAAGTGAGAAGATGTCCAGGAACTCCATCTCATCTTATATGTACTTGTGTAGATAGTCATGGTACTTGAGTACCAAATTATGCTCAAAACCATTGATACCCACCTTCATGTGAAGTATATGGAAAACATTTGTGAACTCCAACGCATCTTGGCCCCTTCCTTGCCACAGAGTGGTCCACTTTATGTATTTATCTTCATAGCTCCTGACAGGGTAATATTGTTTCTTGATGGCATCTCAAAAATAATTTCAAGTGGGCACAGCTGAAAATAGTGAGGATTACCTCTCTTCCTTTTGTTCATAGCAGGTTTCCCACTAGTCCTTGACATGTGGGGTGGCTTTGAGAAGTGAAAAAGTAATATTTTCCCAATTGGAAAAGTCATGAACTGAAAAATATCCTTCCAACATATTTAACCATCTATCTACAATGACTACATCTTCTGACCTTCAAATATGGGAATATCAAATTTAACCTATACCTTAAAAGGAATAGTGCCTCTAGAGTGGTTGTTGAATGAAAATGGATCACCAGTGGGTAGTCACCGAAGGATCTAGGCAAAGTTATCCATCATCACATTCCTCTGTTGCTCAAACGATTCCTCGAGCAATATTTCGAAAGGATCTCCTGCCACCTCATCTTTATTTTCTTCCACCATGGGAGGTATTTGGCATTTGTGAGGCTGGTTTTGCAAAGGTTCTACCAGTTCAAGCACTAACTCCTTATATCCTAAACTCGTTGGGGACATGCAAAAGAAAAATAGAGAAAGAGAAGACCACTCTGATACCACTAATCTGGAATTGTGCAGGAATGCAACAAAATATAGAAATGCACATATGCACAGAGATGCAGTAGAAACAAAAACTTCATTTCATTAATATCAAAGAATTGAAATATGCTTACATAAGGAAATGGAAATAAACTAGCTCGGGTGATGGTATCTTATCTCTGAGAAGAGATGTGGTGGCTACATGCTGCTCAACTGTGTTACAATGAGGCTTGAAGGCTTATTTATTATTGAGAAACAATGGAAAACCTAAGCATACAAAAACCTAACCCTAGGAGATGAAGCACCAAAACTATGGGCCTTGTTTGGGTAAATTGGTGCATCAACTTGTCGGGGTCGTAACTTTGGCATACAATCTCCATTTGATGCACATATACCTCAGTAGAAATGTTTATCTAAGGAATAAAAATTTTGACTGCAAATATCAATCAATGGCTCATGTTTTCCCATTTTCCAAACAAATATTGTTTAGGGCCTCAAAACGGCTCCGGAAGTTCAGCACCTGAAAAACTGCCAAAAATAGTAAATTGTGCTACAATTAAGGAAACTAAAAAACTGAAAGAAATAGTGGTGGGAATCCAAGTGGAATACACGGGTGGCCACCAATATCCACCTGGATCAATCCTCCCCCCTTAGGAAACAATGGTCCCCATTGCGTTGAGTGCCTCCATGAGATGGGGAAACTTCTGCTGAACTTCATCCCCGGTGAGCCACTTGGCTTGGTGCAATAATTGGCCAACTTTGACAACCCGATATAGTTGGATCTTCTATTAGCGAGTATTCTTCATCTATGTGTCCATGATCCAATCAGTTTTGGCATGTTCCATATAGTTTGGGTTTAACTTTGTTGTTGTGAGTTGTTCTACAATGTTTGATGTGCCCAATAATGGTGGAAAGTATGGTCAAAGGCGGTCCACATTGACCACTGGGTGCAGGCCAAGGAATGGTGGAATGTTAAGCGTGAAAGCATTTTCCCCGACAACCTTAGTGATGGTGTAAGGAACATATCAGAGTGGGTGAAGCTTTCAGTGGGGTCCAACGAAGCTCTCCTACAAATGTAACCAAACTTTTTCACCCACCTGGAACTTGTGTGGCACCCGATGTTGATCATGATGATGCTTGTACTTTGCATTGGCTTTGTCAAATATGTAGTGCACCTATTGGTGGATGTACTGAATACGCATAGTGAAGTTGTTAGCCCTGTCATCTTTAGACTAGACATGAGCCGAATCTGTTGGAGTAGCTGCAAAAGGTATGGCCACATCAATGGGACATAGTCGTTGGAATCCCTATCCCACCTGAAAAGGGTTGTGGCCAGTTGAGCTATGGAGAGATATGTTGTAGCTGTGATAGACATAGGGTTTTAGGGTCCTATATTTCATAGGATGACTTGATTGTAGCTGTAATTTTGTATATGAGATGTTGTAAATAATCTTCCATTCTGCAAATTTATCTCCAAAGAAAAAGGAAAAATAGAAAAGAAAAGAAAAAGGGGATATAAAAAAAAATATAAGTGAAAAGAAAAAAAATCAAAATATGAAAAAAGAAGGAAAAGAATGAAAATATCCCATAAAAAATATGTATGCAAGTGAGCAAGTTAAAGTGCCACTCAAAAATATATAAAAATTGCATCAGAAGTACCTTAGAAAATTTTCAATAAAGTGTTCAACTTGTTTAAATGCCACAAAGAACTAAATTAGTTGTTTTAACCACACAGTTTACACGTGATTAAGATAGAATAACTAAATTGGTTTATGTTAGTAAATAACCAGCCACACAGTCTAATCGTGGTTGAATTGGAATAAGGAGAATAAAATTAATTAAACCATAGTGTTAAACGTGGTTAATTAAGTTTTAATGTTAAGTTTGATTTGCTAAAGTTTAATCGCATTTCAATTGATAAATAAAGTGTTGTGGATGCGACACATTTTGGCATTAAGAGATAAAGGTGAGGCGTGCCTTCCAATGGCTCCGATCCACCCCACCCGTATCAACGGCGGGGGTCATCCATTGCCCCCCCAAGCCCCCTCAAGGTTTAACTGGTGGGGGGGTCTGAAAAAGTGGTACCCTTTTGTGACGTGGCAACTCCAGGCTATTTCGTAACCCCAGCCTTTTTTCCGCTTACTTCTCCGACCCCCCTCCGAAAAATTCCATCCCACCTTTCCCACTCACGCTAACCATGGACTCCACGTTCACTTCTGCGCCACTAACATCTCACTGTGTGGACTCCCCTGTCCCCCCATTCGCTCCCATATCAGTCATACTCCTACACTACCTGTCCGCCACCTCATGCCTGCAGACCCCACTCCCCTTCTTCCAAAGAACTTTCCTGTCATTACTTCTTTTCCCAATAGGATGCTGCCACCTAGTGCTCCTGCCACCATGTGAGAAATTGTTGCTCAATTAATGGCTTTCTTGTTTCACGCGACAACGAAATCGCTCCAATAGTAAAACACAACATAATTTTTATTTTTCTTTATAATCCACCATAAACCGGTTACGCCCCTCATTCCTCTATTTTATGATAAGAAGATAATCAAGAATTTGTAGTGCACAACCAACCAAAACCAATTTTCTCCAACATTCAGTCAGTGACCAGCATAACCAGCTACTTTGACCAATTGCATAGCGTTCAATTTTTATTCGTACATCAATTTCACCTATCTTTCCTCGGTAAATTTGAATTCCTTGATTCTTTCTTCTTCAATAATGGCACCTAAAAAATCTAAATCCTCTGATGACAACCCTATGTTTCCCCCTACTATAGACCTATATCACCAACCATTAGTGGACCAACAATACAAGATTGTTGAAACTAATTGTGATTTTGGACCTCTATGAGCTTCACAGCTGGTTAAAGCAAAAATATCTTGACCTCAGTGATGAATTGGGTCTATGGGAGTCTTCCTTCCCCAATTCATTTTCCCACAGACCTATCATTTCCTAGAATTTATGTCTTGGTGCCAATTTTGCTACATCCCTAGCCAAAAAGCAATTGTGGCCCATAACGATGACATCCTTTTCATCATCACTGCAGAATCTATCTCTCAGATGCTACAATTGCCAAATTATGACTCTCTGAAGCCAATTTCAGTAGATTCCCCCATGGAATTCTACAAAACTTGACCTTCCCACAAAGAACCAAGATTTTTTAAATCTTTCTCCCAGAGAATGCCCAATTACCTAAGAAAAACCCACTACTCATCCTCCATGTTTCTTGAGATGACTAAACAGGTAATTTCCATTACTTCATGCATACTTGGCTATCAATATGATGAGTGAGTTGATGAGGCCATTATTGGTTTCCTATCAGTCTTTACAAGTGGTGAGAAACCTCGTGTTTTCAATTATAGTGAGTTCATTGCAGAGTCAATCCATGACCAGCTCCTCAAGTTCTCTACTGAGGGGACTTTTAAGTATTCTTTAGTATTGGTGTATTTATTTATTTACCATCAAGCATACAAATATTCATTTCCTTTGTAGAAGTTATATGATCAGAGTAATCCATAGTCTGTAATCCTTTGGTCCTCCCTAGTTAGGAATAATTCCACCTAGTACACTTTCTCAGATTATGTTGATCAGTTCCTCCATACAGCTATCAGCTTACTAAATAGTGATATAGAGCCTAGGATAGGACCATAAATTCAAATATGTATGCATCTCAATGAGCAAACTAAAATAGGGGATTGGTATTTATACCAAAATTACACAGAAATTAGAATTTATGGGTGTGATTTGCCACCCTATTGACTTCCTAAGTTTTTTCCCATGAGAATATTCTCATTCGAATATATCAGGTAGATGATACATATGGATTACTTACATTCTTTTGCAGCAAAGAAGAAGTCTCAGTTCAAGATCAAAGAACAAGTGGGACCATTTATTTGTAACACCAGGGAAACAGGCAAAGAGGCAGATTCACTCCTCAAACAAATGAGCTTCAAATTGAGTGGTACCTAGTCATATGACCCTTTCAGAATCATCCCCAAGCTGAGAGTGGAACAGAAAACCACTCCCTACGCTCACACTCCAAGACCAGAAATAGAGAAGTTCATGAATCAAAATCTATGGTAAGAAAACGTACTATAGGAGGTAGAAGAACAGGTCATATCTACTACAACCTCACAGACCCTAGTACCTCAAGATAAAAAATACAAGAGACCAAGGGAGGAGGTTTCCCCTTCAGTGACGGAGATTGGAGTCAAAGGATTCTTGGTTTACAAGAAAATGCACAAGACTAATTCTCATCCAGTTTTTCAATAGGAGGATGAGGGGTAGCCTACTATAGCTTTGACAGAACATCATGCTTCTATCCGAGGAGAAGAAATATTCACATGATCTCCAGCCTCCTAAACCTCCAAACATCCCCCCAGATACAACTTAGACATCAGAATTGGTTCAGGACCAGGTTGAACCAAATATTTTTACACAATACAAAGAAATTAAGAAGAATAATGAGCAACTCAAGGCCTCCACATACACTCAATTCTGGAAACAAACATCGTCTTCACAACATATAATTCTTTCAGCCTTTGATACATAGAATGGGAAAATGAAAATTTCTTTCCTCCAAGCACAAATTCCATTTCCCAAGACTCCAACTGATTACAAGAAGTCAATTTTCTCATTTGATGTTGAGCAGATTCACCCCATCGACCAAATAGACCTACATAAATAGACAGGAGAAATGTTGTACTCTACCTTGACCAACATTGCCATGATAGCTTCCAGGTTATAGGCCTCACTTAGTAACATACAATGAAAACTAAAACTCGAAAAAAATTCATCTTTGGCTAAGGACACTAGGATTAAATCATTGGAGGACCTAGTGATTAAACTGGCGTATGACCCCAAAGATGTAAAAGTAGCAGAGGAGATTTTAAAGAGGAAAAATGCACACATAGCAGCATTTAGAAAACAACTCAAAATTCCCTCCATTGAGGATCCCCAAGATAAGGAAGTTGGGGAGCTAGAGAAAGAAAAATAAAACATGTTCAAGGTAATAATTGAAAAAGAAGCCAGCTCAAAGACATGGAAGTGGAGATTGAAAAATTGCTCAAGGAAAAGGAGTTGTCATTACAGTTGGCTATAGTACCTCTAACAGCAATCCCTATTTTAGTATCCACAAAAGGACGATCATCTACATCGACCGCAGCACCAGCACAGGGTAAAAATTCTCCAAATGAATTAATCAAAGCCACGGAAGACTTGTCCATTCAAGGGCAGGAAATTGAAAATTTAAAGGCTCGGCTCAAAACTTTGCAGGATCACAAACTCTAGATAGATAGTTCTTATGTAGTAGATTTGCATAAAACACACAGGCTCACTTAAAAGATTGAAAAGTTAGAAAGTGAGTGAGCCATGGCCCAAACTTTGGCACAGGCAAAGGAGACCATATGGATAGAGATTAATGAGGCCATGAATGAAATATGGCCCTCAATTCAAATTATATTTGAACAACAAGAGTTGATTAAGAAGTCGAAAGAGGTAGTTGCGGAGATAAAGGAAGAATTGGGACAAAATCCTAGAGATCCTACAACACTGATAAGGATCCTGAATTCAAAAACCAAGGAAGAGTTAGAAGAATTAGAAGTTGAAGATAGAAAAAAATAATTTTAGAGGTTAGAAGGGTCCTCAATACAAGGAACTTGCTGCTGAAATTACAAAATAAATGCCACAACATGGAGTCTAGAGTCCAGAAATTCCATAGAAAGTTTAATGCACTTAATTTAGAAGGACTATGAGGACTTATAGGAATGGGAGACCAGTTAATTAGTTTAAATGAAAACTACCATAATTTATACACTATTGCCCAAATAAATCAAAGTTTGCAGGTATTAAAGGGAGTATCACACAAAAGGCTTTTCTGGAAGCCATAGAGTTCAACCTGTTCATCAAGCATGAGATCAAGCACTTGTTTCTCGTCAAGCCCACTTTTCAGAAGTATACTAAGCTAGATGAGACCCACAAGAAGTTAATAAATTTAATATCCCAAGTGAAGAGCGTTGGGATAAATTATGTGAACTGATGGACTAAAACAACTTCACCTCCAAAATCAAGATAGCAGGACAGCACTTTGTCAAGCCCAGTAATCAACAACCATCCTTGAGAATAGTGGTAGTAGCTGCAATAGTTTCAGATTTCCTATATTTTTTTCTATTTTTGTAAAAAATCTCTGAGATATTTTGTAATAAATCTTGATATTTTATGTCAAAATATTTAGATAGAATTTGCATAAATACTTCAGAATTCGAAGTATTGAGGATGGGATTCGTATTGAGAAAGACTACCATTTATTGTAAAGTTGTTCACTGAGTTCAAGTGACCTTTTTCATTAATACAAGAAAAGTTGTTTCAGGATTCTTGTGTCATATCTATATGGTGAAGTGCTTCTTACTATAATTTGTTTTTTCTCTGTTTTCCATATGTCTTTCTGTTCTATATTTTTTTGAAGAAGATTAAGTTTAGAATTTGTTTCAAAACACTCTGTTCTAGCTTAAAACAAAATCAATGTTTTCCATTAAACTTTAAAAATAGAATTCGGGTAACAATTATCTATATTTTAAGTGAATCTTAATCTATTCTTCCTTATCCATTTCACAAACTACAAGGATCTAGTACTATGCCTACCTCGCCCTAATAGACTTAAGTTTGATATTTCTGCAAATTGATCACTTTAAGCTCCTTTGACTCCATTGCCCAATGGATTTTCTTGTTGTTCCAACCAAACCATTTTAAAAACTAAACTTTGAAATTTCACATATAGCCTAAAATCCTTCAAATCAAACAGAGCTAAATATGATAGGGAGATCCCTCTTTGAGTTTAGAAGGGCTAGCTTCTAAACTTAAAAGTGGTTTTGTGGTTACCTTTGAAATTTCTTTCACAACCTTAAGAAATTACAGAGTGCTACCATAGGGGAGCTTTCATCCCATGTGCATGGATTCTTTGAGTTGTACATGTGCATTGTTGAGCCTCCATTTTGTCCAGATTTTCATGATTTTACTGAATAATTGTATGCCTATACTAAGTGTCTATAATCATTATTATTATTTTTTACACTATTATTTAGAGGCATTTAGAGCTGACAGTTGTTGATCTATGAACTCTTCTTGTTTTGTTAATTTGAGGAGTATTTAATGTGAAAATTTCATTAATGTTAGGCTCTTTTGTGGTAGGTGTTCACATTCCTGTACTAGCAGTTCTTGTACCCACTGTGCCTGCACCAACATTCCTACACCAATTTGAGGCTTTCATACATTGACACATTTCTAGGAAAATATGAAAAGAGGTTTTTGTTCAAAATGTTGTTTGAACACTTCCACATGAGTCAAGATACACCTAGGTCATACGGACTTATATTTAGGGAATAATTAATGCTTCAACCCCGAATTCGCATCAGTTTCTAAACTTCCAACTTCCTCCTTGTTTTCCATGCAAGTGAAGGTGAATAGAGAAATTGTGGAACATGGGTTTTGGTCCCAATATAGAAAAATGACTAAGCCTCAAATAGATTTCTAAAATTTGTAATCTTCTAGAAGTTACATAAGGGTCTTTGAGGTAGTTTTATAAAAAAACAATTTTTTTCCAGATTTTAGGATATCAGATTTCACAAGTATCCAAATATTTAGTTTCAGGCATGATTTCCGAGGCAATGAAGCTGAACCAAAAAATTTTGAGAAAGGTTATTGTTGTAAACATAACAAACTAGGTTTCCCCCAAACAACTTTCACAAATTCGTAATGGTTAAGGAGATACAAAGAGTTCTTTGGAGGAAGTTTGTTAAAAATACCAATTTTTCCAGAATTCTGGAAAACGCCCAGACTTGGAAAATTCATATCAAATATTTATTCTTTCAATAGGGAAATGGTTGTACTAATATTCTGTTGATGGAATCAGTTGGGATTGAATCCCTATGTTGTTTGCTAAGGAAACTATCATGTAAAAATATTATAAAAGGAAGAAGTTACATAGGTGTGAGGGGATGGCAGATTGCAGATTGTAAATCACATTGTTTGCAACATATAGGATCAATTTCATTGTGCAGTAAAGGGAGGAGTTGTGTTCCCAGTGGGATGATCCCTAGAGGGGAACGCTGGAGCATAGCACTTCTTTCTCAGTCATGATGTAACAGGACTTCGAAATTAATAGACATTCTGGCATTCTATTTATATTTATGTTTCTTTTGAATCTGCTGGCACTGTGAGTTAATAGCTGCAAGGGCAATGATCTGGGTGATTGGGCCCACCATCCAGTCCGTTGCTCCAAACTTCTTATAATCTCCTTTGCTACATTTTATTTTGCATGGTGTGAGTGTGATTAAATATATTTTGGCAATTTCATTTCCATTTCTTCTTCCTTTTATCCATTTGATTTTCGATTTCATTCCATTGCTCTGGACATTTGAATTTAATGATATCATTAAGCATTCTTTATGACTGAAGGATATTATGGTTTACTAATAATTCTGGTTGATTAAACTCATGACTTCCTTAAAACTATTATTTAAATGTGAAACTGATTCCTTCACTTTGAAGAGAAACATTCATTCTTGAAATTTTAATAATTAAATTCCAGGATCAGCATCAGGAAAAATTATCATGTTGTTTTATTGGAAAGTGAATTTCTCACAAGAGTTCTTGGAATGATTTAAGGTTAAAAATTTATATCCCTTCATCATAATTGACTACTTCTTCAAACCAATATACTCAGTGCAGGAACAAGACATACTTCCGATGTAGGGACATTGTTTCAGTACAGGAACATCGTTCCAGTGCAAGCACGTTGTTGCCGTGTAGGAACGATGATTCAGCCAGGAAGGAAAACTTGGAACAAAGAAAAATGCACACTTTCCTTAAACTTTAATATTAAATCATTTCCAGAGAAGCAGTATAATTTAGATCTCTTTTAAAAGCTTTCGATGGTTTCATTAGATTAATTGGAAAGAAGTCACCTTATGTTTTATTTCATGCTTTTCATCTTTGCAACATAGCAATAATATTTTAAGATTTTTTTTCATTCTTTATTTCTTGAATTTATTTCTTTTGAATGGGACCTACATTCCCTTGTCCCCTAGACAACTGAGGAAGACTTATTGCAGGAGTCAACTCAACCCAGAAGAGGAGCTAGAAGTAGATTCCCGGAGTGTGTTTACTTTACTTTCGAAAAGTCTTGTTATTTTTTCCTTAATGATGCTTCTTTTGAATTTATTTCAAAAGATTGATTTTTATTTGACAGATCCCTGAGGTCGTATTATGGCATATATTGTGTTATGCCTCTAAGTTTACTTACTCGGATTGACAAATTAAACGTTGGTGTAAATCTTTCATTTATACCACTCAACACGGATAATGTGTATGATCATCATGTTGACGACCAATGTTTGGCCATCAGTTTAGGGGTATAAAGTTGTGGACTTAATGAGCTTGGTATCCAACATCGACTAGAGACTTGACCAAAATGTACTTAGGAACCTACTATCCCGATCTCAGATAATGGACTGTGGGATCCCAAAGTGTAACCACACACGTTCAAAGAAGATCTTAGTAGCAGCTTCTATTGTGATACTCTTCTTGTAGGCCGCTAGAATGGCCATCTTAGAGAATCTGTTGACGACCGCAAAAACGCAGTCATTTCCATGCTTAGTATAAGGAAGGCCCAACATGTAATCAATGGAGATGGATTCCCACCTTCAACTAGGAGTAGGAAGAGAAGTATATAGGCCTTTCTTCTTGATGGTCGGTTTGGCAATGGCACAGGCAGTGCAGGATCTGATGTACTTCCCAACATCATGTCGAAGGTTCGACCAATAAAAATACTTATGCAGCAGTACCACCATTTTCTCTACCCTGAAATGTCCAGTGTCTCGACTGTAGTGCTCCTCCAAAATCATCTTTCTTGCCTTCCAAGAGTGTCTGGTATGTGTTTTTGAATTCAGGATCGCTCTTGTAAATATGCGGCAACCCCATAGTCTCGTGCCAATAAGAGTTGATCATAGTGGTCAGCACCATGACCGGCATAGGGTTGAGGTAGTCTACAACCTTGTTGATGCTTCCCTTCTTGTACTTAATGCTCAAATGGAACCATTGCATGTATTTGGACCATTTCTGATAGTGATCGTTCTACAAATTCTGTTGTGTCAGTATGAACTACAGGGGTCAGTGTTCTGTGTGAATTGTTGTTTCCTTCCCCAAAATGTAATGCTTCCATTGTCAACATGCCTACAAAATGGAATACATCTCTTTATCATAGGTGGGATACTTTCGAGCTATTTCTGAAAGTATCTCACTTTGAATTCCAATAGATGCCCTGACTGAGTAAGAATTGTACCAATAGCATAGTCAGAGTCATTTGTCTCGATCTGAATGGTTGTTACAGGTCTAGTAATGTGACCAATAGTGAAGAGCAGAGGCAATGATTCAACTTGGAAAATGTCTTCTGTTGGGGTTCAGACCAAAAGAACTTTTCTTTCGCTCCTCCCTTGGTGACTTAACTCAAGGGTGAAGTAATATGAGAGAACCCCAACACGAACCTACGGTAGAACTTGACAAGGCCCAGAAAGCTCTAGAGCTCTATTAGAGTGGTTGGGGATGGCCAATCTCGGATGAATTGTATCTTGGCTAGTTCCATATGCACACCCCACTCATTAATGATGTACCCTAGATATTGAACCTGGGTCATACCAAAAGTGCATTTCTCCAAATTGGCACACAACTTTTATTATCGTAGGGTTTGGAGGACTTGTCGAATATGGTGGAGGTGATCTTCCCAACTCTGGCTGAAGATTATAATTTCATCCAAATACACCATCATGAATGAGGTTTTGAAGGGTCACAATATGTCATCTATCAAACTCATGAAGGTTGTGGGGGCATTTTTCCACCGAAAAGTCATGAGCAGCCCTTCGAAAAGTCCCTTCTTTGAATTGAAGCCTATCTTCCAAACATCAAAGGGTTTGATTGGTACATGGTGATAACTAGACTTCAAGTCAATCTTGCTAAAATATTTTCCCCCTTAAGCTAGTCCATAAGGTCTCAATTTGTGGGATTGGATACCTATTCTAGACATTGATCTTGTTCAGTGCCTGACGGTCAATACAGAGTCTCCAAGTCCCATCCTTCTTCTGTAACAACATGATCAGGCCCCCACAGGGTGATGAACTTGGCCTGATGTGCCCTTTCTACAACAACTCTTTAACTTTCCTCTTGATTTCATCAATCTCCATAACGGGTTGATCGAGCATGGGTCTCCTAATCATCATCATGCAAGCGATAGCGATCTGTGATCTATAAGTAAGGTTTTGAAATATATGGGTGTCCCCACAACAAACAAACATGGATGGGGATTCAACGCAACTTCTCATCCACCCAACAACAATAAGCACAAATAGGAGGAAGACCTGCTAAGGCACAAAGCCCTTTTTGGCTAACCCGGGCACCTAGCCCACTGTATTCATGATGAGCTCCAGGGGATGAGACCCTATCCTGCTAGCCCTCCAAGATCTCCTGCCAGACGAAGCGAGTGGCCTGGCCCATGGCCATGCTAGGTCTAGTGGTAACTAGCTTGGCTTTATGGCTAAGTAAAGCTAGCTAGGTTGGCTGGGTAGTGGTGCGACCGATATTAGATCAATGGAGTGCTTGACCTAGTAGTGTAGAGGTACCCCTGTGGGTGAGGTGAAGATGCCCCTATATTCCTCCACAACTTTTACCATCTATTGCTTCCATGTGGAGGAGCCCTGTCTCGAGGATGTAGCCATAATATTCTTCTTTTTCTAAGGGTGAATCATAAGGAAAACAAATTTCCTAAACTGGCAAATGATCTTCCTACATTGCTTCACAGTGATTAAAGAAACAGCAGTAGGCAGTGCTACCTCTGATGTCCTATACAAATTATCACCCAAAGTAATAATAACAGTGTGAGGACTAGCCTCATATACAGCATGTCGCTACCACAAGTATGGCTGGCCTAATAATAAATCACAAACCTCAAGAGGAGCAACATCACACAATACCTCATCCTTGAAGGTAGGGAAAATTTTAAGAACCCCCCAAATTTACATGTATAATAAATGGGCGAATCTCCATGGTATATAGGAAAAATGGAAGGGGATTTTATCAATAATATGATATGTATATATAATCTTTTGGCCAATCTCTCACCAGGCATGGCGAATATTTTACTCAATTGTAAAATCTTGTGTTTATTGAATACACAAATGAAATCATTGCCTTTCTTTAAAATATCTTTTGAAATTAAAATTACTGAAATTACATATCGATAATCTAGTGGGTGTAAGATAAAATTCACCCGTGCCATTCACAAAAAGCATGAGAAAAAACCTAATACTATATATAAAACCAAGAAAAATTCAAATTCATCACTTCTAGGGACCTCATAAACACCCTGCCAATACACAAGTATGTTCCCATTTGCAATTAGAAAAATTACCCAAATTACAATCTGTTTACTCCACTTCTAGGGACCTCGTAACGAGTCTGCCAATACACAAGTATGTTCCTATTTGCAATTAGAAAAATTACCCAAATTACAATCTGTTTACTCCAACATATGTTGGAAAGTTATAGAAGGATGACTAGTGCAATCAATCCATTCCTTTTAGCCCTGGATTTGTTTCAGTTTAAAACAGGAGTATACAAATATACTTGTCCAATGTATATGCTTTAACCATTCACTTTAAGTAGTTTTTACAATATAATTTCCTAAGTCTATTTAATATCTTCATTATCATAAAAACCAACCTATATCCATCTTAACTCCACATCTACCACTCTTAGGGGGATGAAATCTATTTATCCTCTGAGCACTTGGTAGACCAAGAATTAAGATGGATCTAAGATAGAATTTCCCCTTTAAATAGTCTATGTTCACATGAATACCATGGGTCAATACCATGGGTTATCATAAACCTGGAGCTTAAAAATTACTATTAGTAAT
>APFE030756858.1:84001-116303 GCA_000404065.3 Pinus taeda
TACCTCTTTTACAAATATGGTATTTGGCCCATAGGATTCACTTAAATAAAACCTCTTTCTTGAGCCTTCATAAATAGGGTTATGGACTAAATATAAAAAGAGGTTTTATTTATTTACCATGCGTCTAGTTTATTTATATTTTTATTTATTTATCATACCTCCACTTTACTTATATTTTTATTTCTTTACACCCTTGCATGTATATAAGGTGACTTATGGAGTAAATATAAAAAATTCTTTATTTATTTACCCTACCTCTCATTTATTTATATTTTTATTAATTACGCTTTATTTATTTACCATACTTCTCATTTATTTATATTTTTCTTAAGTACGATACCTCTTTTATAAATATGGTATTTGGGCCATAGGATTCACTTAAATAAAACCTATTCTTGAAAATGGGCGAATGGATTCACTTAAATAAAACCTATTCTTGAAAATGGGCGAATGGAAGGTTGTAACTCCTAATTTCAAGGGCTAAATTTACCTTTTTTACCCTCTCCCTTAAAATAAGGTGGGTTGTTTGAGGTGATTTGTAAAAATGTACTATGATACAAAATATTTGCCCACTAAAAATTTAAAACCCCTTAATTTCGCCAAAGGGCGAACATTCGCCCCTAAAATCACCCCTACTTGAAGGGCTTGATGTTGTAGGGAAGGTGACACTATTGGCTGACACAGAGATGTCTCCCTTGGTGAAGCCACTTGATGTTGTATGGTTGTGGATGTGGTGTGGTCGGCAGGCCCAACAGCTTCCTGACCTCTACTGAAATGGGGTTCTTTTGGGTCCCGCTGTCGATAATGAACTGCAGTGAGGAACTCTTCACCCATATCTATGAGTGGAAGAGTCTCTCCCCCTCCTCTGGATCTCCAAGCTCATCCTTTTGGATCTTGGTGGTGGCAACGATGGAATTAGGCTCTAAATCGATAATCTACTACCCTTTGTCATTCCCCTTGTCGATTTCTGACTTAAAGTAAAAAAAAACATATGATTCAGAAGCCTTCATATCGTCCACCAATGACTGCTTTGCTCGACACTCACTTGTGTTGTGAGTGGGGATCTTATGGAACTCACACTATTTCCCTTTGTCCTTCTTTGTCTTCATGGTGTTTTTCTTCACTTGCGGCTTGGGGGAACCTTTCCCTTGCTTTAGATTCATAGAGCCAAAGTCTCGCTTCTTCTGTTTAAATTTTTGCTCGAACTTGATAGTGTATTAGTAGATGGCACCAAGCGAGGAGATGTCCAGGAACTTCGTCTCATCTTAGATGTACTTGTGTAGAAGTTGCGGTACTTGAGTACCAAATGTCGCTCAGAATCCTTGATACCTAGCTTCGTGCAAAGGGAATGGAAAACATTTGTGAACTGTGACACATCTTGGTCCCTTCCTTGCCACAACATGGTCCACTTTATGTATTTATCTTCATAGCTCCCGACAGGGTAATATTTTTCTTTGATGGGATCTTGAAAAGAATTCCAAGTTTGTGCGGCTGAAAATAGTGATGATTCCTTCTTGTCCTTTTGTTCACAGTAGTTTTTCCACTAGTCCTTGACGTGTGGGATGACTTTGAGAAGTGAAAAAGTAATATTTTCCCAATTTTAAAAGTCATGAACTGAAAAATATCCTTCCAATAGATTTAACCATATATTTATGGTGTCTGCATCTAACTAGACTTCAAATATGGGAATAGCAAAGTTAAATTGTACCTTAAAATGAGTGCCACCTCCAGAGTGGCTGCTGAATGAAGATGCTTTGCCTGTGGGTAGCTGCTGAAGGATCTAGGCAAAGTTATCCATAGATCATCTAGGGAACATGAACAACAAACTTCCCTCAGTGCGACAACTTTGCAATGACTCACGATACTTTTGCTACAGTGCTTACAACTTTGGAAATGGGTGCGAAAAATGTTTGCATGGTAAGACAAACTCATTTACGCAAAGGTAACCCCTTGAAACCACCAAAACATGTTCATATATATTGTGCGACACTTAAAATGTGAATAGATGACATTTTTCTTTTCTTGCAAAAGGGATCAAAACACTTAGATAAAACACATACGATGGATTTCAATGTTTTTATGACAATATGCAAGACCAAGGTAGGCTCTGAAATTTGGTGTAGGCCAAAATTTTTTAGGGTGTTGTAGTAGCGACAACACTTGGCGACACACTGGTAGAATTCCAGCTTCTATGTCTTGGTTGACTCTCTTTTGCAGGATCTCAGTTCTTTAGGGAGTATTGATTCATCATGCAAATCACTTTGGCTTCCCCACTTACCCCGTCAGTAAAATGGTCCCTTTGTGCCTTCTCAGTTAAACACACACACAAACATAAGATTCAACAATATCGCAATGTTCTAAATCAAGTAGTATAGTTTGTGATCTTTGTATTTTCATAGTATAGTTTTCATCTCAGGTGTTTCTCCACTAGCAGCAAGCCTAGACAGTGCCTCGACAGAGTCACTATAAGAACACAAACATTGCTCCACTACCAATGAACCTGGACAGTACCCCGACAGAGTTGCTTGCTTCACCTACTTGCATAAGAAGCCTTTCTCTTCTTTCGCATTTATTTATATATTTAAAGAGGACTATGCATAGGCACTTATTCATTTTATGGGTGGAAGAGTGATCCTAACTTACTGAGAGAATAAGAGGTTGTTCCTTCAGAGAAGCATATAGAGACATATGATTTAGGTTTTCTCGTTTGAGCTTTTCCCCTTTTCCTCCTCTACTGATCATATAATTGTGAAAATACTGAAACATAAGGAACCAAGTACGGGCATAAGGTTTCCATAATAGACATAGGTATCATGGTTCAGCACAAAACTCTCCTTACAAATGGATCATATTTTCTGTCAGAACATCATTGACCAAAAGATATAGCCAATACAAAGAAGGAGGACCGAAGGTTAACCAAATGTTGTAGTGTCACAAAGTCCTTTTCTTTTTTTCCACAATGCCTTTTGTGCCAAAATTGGACACCCTTAATGCAAATTCTCATTAATATAACAGAAAAGAAAAACACGACACAACCAGAAAGTGAAACCGAAGCACAAGAAAAAGGAGGCTAAACCAAACACGATGCAAGAAAAAAGTAGGAAAACATAAGAAATATTAAGGAGAACAAGTGCAGGATAAGTGCAAGAGAGGGGAAACTAGAATGAAGCTAATCCTACTCCTAACCTAAATAGTTATAAGGTCAGGATCAAGTGTAATGAAATTTCCAGTGAATCCATCGTTATTGCTCCTGACCTACATGCAAAAAGATGTGATAAATTAAAACAAATACAAAATACTATGCCACATTAAAGATAAGAGCTTGAATAACTTGCACAACAAATAGAAGATCTTGAATGTCAACAAAAAGATAGGCCATGGCCACTACTTCTAACCAGTTCACATTCTTACATTTTTTATTACCGTTATAAGCAAACAAACCACGCAAGCTTCTTGTGAATGCACCTTCATTTGTCATCCTTCTTAGCAAGCATGAGAAAAGACAAAAAAAATCTATTATCCAAAGGGCTTGCTAAGAAAGATGCTTCCAGGTAATCATAGATTGGATCGTGAAATTTGAAACAATCCTCTTGAAAAACCCACAATCCTTGAAAAGACGATTTTTTAATTAGAAGCGCAGGGTCCAAATGAGAATCTTGTAAGAGACAATTGATCTGATCATATTCAGCCGGATTTTCAAGACAGTGAGGGTGTGACATGACCATCAGGGAAGGTTGAAGTGCCTCAGCCATTTGACAAGTACTCAAAGGATGAGATGTTAAACCATGCATATCAACGGATATAAAACACCTGTCGTTGGATGTGTTGATGGGAAAATGGTAAGTTGAATGATAGTCATCAAACACAAAATCATGATTAGACGGACTGACTAAAACATTATATTCCTAGTTAGTAATTAACCAAGATAAATCAATTTGAACAACTTGGTGATTTCTTTGAAAAATAAAACCAACTTCCTCAGATGTCAAATGTGACAAACCCTTTTGTAATTGGTGACAAATTGCACAAGCATCTAAATCATAGAAATAATTGAAAATGAATGCTAGTATAGAAAATATACAAAACCAGTCCGAGTGTAATTTGTGAAAAAGAGGAAATTGATTCAACAAATAGCTCAAGCACTTGCTAGCACTCAAGAGGATTTCTAATGTCATGAAGACATTAACAAGAAAAACTAGGAGCTGATTATTTTCCATAGCACTCAACAGATATGAACTTTTTGGCCAAAGGTGATCTCCAAATTGATCAAATTCATGATTCCACACATTTATGAAAGGTATACACTCCAAACCCGAATTCAATACAAGATATTTACATGAGGATCTTGATAAATAGGAAAATTGTAATGAGGAATTCCAAAATCCATCAAGAACAAGTTTGCATCCAATGAAACAATAAAAATGAAAGAACTGTGTGAGAAATTCTAGATCTGACGTGGTTCATGAATTTTACCAAGATTGCAAGAACCCGACATAACTGTTGGGCTTCAAAATTGTCATACATTACCATACATTTTTCACCTATGCTTCCATTATATCGCTCACTATTCACCACCTTGTCACTCCATTTTCCCTATTATTCACCATTAATGTGTCTCATTTATATCTTCCAAGTATTATTTATTTTCAAGCATTTTTAAGAGAAATTCTTGATTAAATATTAGAAAATAATATATTTTACTTCATATATGGAAAGTGGATTGTTTTTGTGACATGTGTAGGTTCCAAGGAAGCTTCCAAGACACCTTTATGTGGCCTTGAAAGATCAAATTCGAATTTGAGAAGATAAACCTCATGGAGAAGATGATGATCTCATGGAGAAGATCAAGGACAAAATGGGGTTATGTGTCTAGATGGTTGAGAGATGTATGGAACTAAAAGAGAGATTAGTGGATCATCATTATGAGTTTGTTATCCCATTACATTGTATAAATAGGAGTACAATCTCCTTCATTTGTAATCTTGTAATCTTAGAATCTTAGAATTTTCATTTGTAATCTTAGAAAGTTGGTTTGTACATCATAATGGAGATTTTGAAATAAAGACTCATACTTTGATTTTGTTGCTTCTACATTTGAGTTCCCTTTGAAGAGGTGTGCTTGTGGAGTTATGGAGGGCCCCCATGGCCTCACTTGCATGCTTATTTTAGGTACAATTTAATTTATGTTTCAAATGTATTTAGATGTGTGATGATTTCTGAATGAATATTGGTTTAATTCTAATCTACATATGAAGGGACACAAAGGAATTTAAGTTAAATTCCCCTTCTATTTGATCTTGAACTAAAACTGAATTTCATTCTCCATTTCTCATTTGAAGTTATTTATGCATTTCTTGTTTGAAGCAATGGTGATTGTGATACAGTAGAATTGTGAAGAAGGACAATCTGGACCTCGTTAGTTAGGAGCCTCTTATTTTACATCTTCTGCATCATAAGCCATTGTTGATTAGTGCTCTTAGATTTATCTTCATGAAAGTAGTATTGTAGGGAAGGACAACCTGGTTCTCCTAAGTTAGGAGCCTATTTCCTCATATATTACATAAATGAATTAGAAATCTTTCTAGATCTATATATTTTAGATAGGCACTTCTAAGTTTACTTTCCCGGGTTGACATTAAATTAAACTCTAAATTGCATCCGCATTTTAGACCCAACAATAACCATCAATGAGAGTTGAAGTGCCTCGACTTCCTGAAAAGTTTTAGAAATTTGGAAAGTCAAATAAGAACATTTTATAAATCGAGTTAGATTACAAATTTCATGTGGACAATTGTTATTGATTAAGTTAACACAATCACCATTATCTTGATGGAAGTTATCTACAACACTGGTTTGATCAGATTTTCCAACTTCAACAAACATATTACTCAATTCATGATATTCTATGATCGCAAATGTTAGGATGTATGAATCAGAAAAGTCTCGTGACCACACTGATTTGAAGAGTTGTCCCCATACAAAACAAGAGACAATAAGAGATGGAATGGATTCTTTATAGTTTCATTGCTTTCTTCTTCTTCATGGATATTCTCACTATCTTGTGTCATTCCAAGATTCAACTCATGAGATAAGAAACTTGAAGAGCATTGAGAATATCCATCGCAAGTTGATGCATTGTAAAGAGTACAGAACAAAGGATAGGGAGGTGAAGAGGAAGAATCACTCATAAGTGAATCTTCTTTGACCAAAATAGATTTAAGATCTAGATCTTTCGAAACATTAGCTTCTTGAGAAATTGAATAATCAGTTGGTGCACTTGGGCATTCATGATCGCGTACAACAACAAAATCATCATCATCAGATTTATTGTTACCCAAGGCTACAGAATGATCGGAATAATTGGTTGCACTTGATCCAGTATCAAGATTAGCATATTGAAAATCATCCAAGAATGGAAGGGCATCATCTTGACATGGGGGACTTTGAAAAAGAGAAGAGAGATCAAAGGTATCTTCACTTTCATCCTCATCTACCAGTGTAACGTTACTACCTTGCATCTGAAATCAATTTGAACTAGCAACTCAAAAATCAGGAAAGCGTGAAGGGCTAGTTGGTGGAGCAAATTGATCACACAGATCATGTCACAAAAAGTAATGACATGTAGATGATAGAGGGTGATATATGCCCCTTGAAGAAGTAACACTTTCAATGGAACCTGATTCAAGATTGATGTTAAGAGTGCCAATGTAATCTTGAGGAATGAAAGGATTAATCTTCACCCTAGGCTCCATGAGCCACTCCGAGGTTTCTTTCATTAGATATAAATCATGATAATTAGAAGGAGGGTGAAGAAATGGATTAGGAATTTGATTTGCGGATTTCCTAACTTTATTATCATCGCAAGAAGCCACTCACATTGGGGATAGAAAAGGAGGAGGATAAGGAACCAAAGGAGTAGTAGGTTCCTCCTCTGAAATTAAAGGTGTTTCATGATTTACAAGAGTCGGGAAGGTAAAAGCATTAGGGGGTTCAAATTCACATGCAAAGATAGATGAACCAAGTGCTTAAACTTTTGTTTAAAGAAATCCCAATCTGTGTCTTCTCCCAAAAATTCATAACAAAGGGGAAGGAATCGATCACAAAAATCCTAAACTAATTCATTAGGCTTCATTCTTAGCTGATTAATTCTTTTAAGGACATTCTGATAACCATACTTGTCAAATTCTTTATGAATCTCCTTCATAAGTTGGTCAAATGAATGGATAGAAGAAAGGGGTAACGTATGACACCATCCATTAATGTGACCTTCAAATGTGACAGTGAGTAATCTATCCATGACATCCTTGCAATGTATTCCTTTAGAAAAGAAAAAATGGACAACTTGAAAAAAGATATTCATGAAGAGTTAATTCACCCTCACCATCAAACTTAAATTAGGACAGGTTATGGAAAAATTCTGCAGGGCTGATAAGATTAAGCTCTTTAGAAAAACATCTTGGGATTATGATTTGGGGAAGTGCCATTTTGAATACAATACTCAAAGCAGACTCAACGGGAACATCCTGTCATATGGCCCTCGTTCTAGCGCCATTTGTTGACAGTGATGGAAATCCACAAACCAAGGGCTTCTCCCCAATGTGAAGTCCCAATTAGACCTCAAACCATTTGGAATAGGAGCCCCATCCAGAGTACCAACCTGGTTGCCATACATTCTTATAGATTTTCCTTAGATCTAACTTTCAACAAGAGAGAGGAGCGCATGTGTGCCTTTGAAAATAAGTAAGTGTGCTTGGTGAATGTTTGGTTGTAGGTGTGTCGAGGTTCTTCTACTGTAGAGGGAAAAGAAAGTGAGCCTCTAATAAAGAGGTGATAGTGATCCAAGTCTTTGGGGGAGACACCCAAGATCTAAAAAATTGAAATGCCAGAAGAAAAGAGGAGAACACACATTAAAAGAAACCACAAAGAAACTTATTTTTTATTAAAACATAGAATAACTATAAAATCTACATTGTGGCAGACAATCTATCATTTTACAAAATGTGAATTGTTACGTATATCATTTTTTAGTTACAATACCACGGGTAAATTCCATGGGTGGGTAAATACCACGGGTGAATGAATACCATGGGTAGACATCTACCATGGTTGAATGAATACCATGGATAGTTGCCACTTAAAATATCATGGGTGGATATATGCCATGGGTGGATGCCACTTTCCATTCGAATCATTCCTCCCCCCTTAAGAAGAAATGGTCCCCATTTCGTGAAGTTACCTCCTAATAAGCCTTTGTTGAATATGAAGAGCCATTGAAGAGAAGGGTTTTGTGTGGTTAATTCATAACCATGATGAACGAAGATCCAAGGATAGAGATACCCTATAATTCTTGTGAAAAAATATGATACTGAAAGTGTGTTTCCTAGAAAATGGACTTTGATTAATCATGGGTTTGTGGACGACCCATAACCATGACAAACAAATATCTGAGGGTAGATATATCCTGTAATTCTTGTGACCAACTGTGATACTAACAGTGTGCGGCCTAGAAAATGGACTTCAATGACAAGGGTTTTATGTGGTTCGCCCATAACTTTGGGTTTGTGGGTGACCCATAATAGTGATGCTTATTAGTCTTCTTGGTAAAAGCATGGTGGCTTGTCTGATAGATTCTCTTATCCAATGAGATGTTGTAAAGGATTCATTCACATTATTGACCTCTTGCTGCAACTTTACTGATAACGTCTACTACAAGTGATGAAATCAAATTCTATCAAAGACCCATTTAAGTTATTGAAGAGATATTTATATTGATATAAGAAACTTAAAATTTGATGACTTGTGGAGTGAGAAAATCATTTTAGAAACTCATGGTACGCTCGGTCATGCAATGTTCCAAACATGTGTAAATTCAATTGCTCATATCTCTCAAACTAGAAAATGAAATCAAATTTTGTGAAAAACCCATTTGTGCTAGCAAAAAATAATTTCAAATGAGATATTTTTAACCTTATAAAATTATTTGTGGAGATCGTAGCACTTGCATGAAATTTGATAATTATTTCTGCAAAACTTTGAAACTGAAATATGTTTCAAGCCCTCATTCTCATGGAGTTGTAAAATGAATCTGATACCAATGATCTAGATCTTTGGGTGAGGGCCCCAAAAGATCTAAAAAATTGAAATTCCAGAAGAAAATAGGAGAACACGCAGTAAACAAAACCACGAAGAATTTTTTTGTTTTTATTAAAACAAAGAATAATTGTAAAAGCTACATTGTGGTGGATAATCTATACTTTTACAAAATGTGGCTTGTTACTTGTAGCCTTTTTTACTTACAATACCATGGGTAAATTCCATGGGTGGGTAAATACCATGGGTAGACATCTACAATTGGTGAATGAATACCATGGGTAGATATCACTTACAATACCATGGGTAATTACAATAGGTGGATAAATACCATGGGTGGATGAATACCATGGGTGGATGGCACTTTCCATTCGGATCATTCCTTTTACAAAAAGAGACTTGTTACTTATAGAATTTTTTAGTTACAATACCATGGGTAAATCCCATGGGTGGATAAATACCATGGGTGAGTGAATACCATGGGTAGACGTCAACCATGGGTTAATGAATACCATGGGTAGATGTCACTTACAATACCATGGGTGGATAAATACCATGGAAGGATGAATATAATGGGTGGATGAATACCATGGGTCAATGTCACTTATAATACCATGGGTAAATTCCATGTGTGGATGAATACCATGGGTGGATAAATACCATGGGTGAATGAATGGGGTAATGGTTCACCTCCCTTGTGACTCTTTGATGACCCTCTTGATCGTTTGACTTCCTATGACTTTTAAACTTTACATGACTCTTCATATTTTTTACATGTCCTTTGGACTTCCACTTTACAATACATTTTCGAATAAGAAATTACATAATCCAAAAGAATGATGTGGCATATGACGACTCATCACATGACATGACATGAGACTAATTAGATGGAATTCTTGATGAAATGACAATTTTAATTCATTCTTGATGCTCCTTGATATGTTTCTTCTTGGGAATGCTCTTTTGTCCACCTCCATATGGCTTAGATGTAGCGAGTCTTTAGTGATATAAGGTCTTAAGCTGCAATAGCAAACTGGTGTCCTTTTGTTTTCTCTTAATTTATCAGATTCCATAATCAGCTACAAATATGTATTCTAACATGTTTCCCTTCTCCATCTCCTTCTTCATCATCCTATCATGGTATGATAGAGTACTTGCATCTACAATTCACTCGTGAAAAGATGACATCAATCTGATAAACCCTTGGTCTAAGATGTTGCATGTTGATCCACTGAATGAGATGGAACTAGGTGGAAGGCTAAGGGAGAGGCTCAGTGACTTCATAATTGTGTAGCTTGGGTAGTCAGGTGAGGATTTAATTTGGGACTATGCAATGTGTAGTTCAGGATGGACTGAGCAAACAGATTATGCAGTTTTGGAGCTCAGTAAGCAAGGCTAAAGGGTTGAGCACTGATTCTACCTACTGCACAGTTCTGGAAGGTAGAGAAGGTTGGGTGATTGTGAAATTATGCATCTCAGGAGTTCAAGGACTTGGCTTGAGGTTAGAGACTATGCAATGTGTAGTTGAGGTGAGGCTAGAGGGTTGAATTGTGCAGTTATGGAGGTGAAGGTCTGAGCTTGAGCACTGAAAATGCGTAGTGCACACTCCTAGGAGGTGGTAACTATGCATTGTGTAGTTTCAAGAGGTAGGGTTGCATCTAAAGGGTTGATATTGTGCAATGCATAGTTCAGGAGGGTTGAACGAGGGTAAGTTGCTTGGTCAGAGAGCTTTCAGAATTTGACTAAGTGTGGGATTGATGAAGCTGATGTGAGAAATGATAAGACTCAACTTTGATCACACACTTAGAACACTTGAATACACAACAACATAGATCATCCAGGACACATGAATAACATACTTCCCTCAGTGCAATAACTTTGGAACAACTCACAACAAGTGTGACATGAAATATACACTTTGTGACAACCATGACGACACTTGTGTGATAGTGCTTACAACTTTGGAAATGAATGTGATGGATGTTTACATGGTAATATAAACTCATTTACACAAAGGTAACCCCTTGAAACCACCAAAACAAGTTCATATACATTGTGCAACACTTAACATGCAAAAAGACAACATTTTTCTTTTCTTGCAAAAGGGACCAAAACACTTAGAGAAAACACATACAATTAATTTCAATGTTTGCGATGACAATATGCAAGGCCAAGGTGTTGGGAAAAATACTAAGACAGGGGGGGTGTGAATCAATATTTTTAAACCATTAAATTTTTTAATTTCATATCCTGATTTATGTACGCGACTTTACTTAAGGGAACCCGTGTGTGTATGTGATTGTTATTCATACAACTAGCGTATATCTAGTCAAACATATTTTGCAGTTAATTCATCTTTAGTTTATCTTAGTCCAGTGCATCAGTACTTCACTCAACATTATATAAATAGTGACCATGTGCAGTAAGAACAAAATAAATCATCACACAAAATCAAAACACATGAACACCAGGAGTTAAAGTGGAAACCCAATTTGGAAAAAAACATCGTTGTTGTCGTATTTGTCTTATTTTTACTATAAAGGAAAAATTCTTACAATCTTGTACTGGCGCGTACTCATACTAGCACGCAAGAACCCACCTGCATAAGGTTACAACCTTCGCTCGTTCTCTAGCTCCTACTAGAAGGGAGCTCCAACCCCCTGATCTTGTTTATCGGCACCCACTAGAAGGGAGATCCAACCCCCTGATCTGATTTATCAGCTACCACTGGAAGGAACCTTCAACTTCCTCATTGAAGGATCCAACCCTCAACGCCTTTGTGGACCACATTTCATAAATTTTCTTACTAGATTCACCTGCTACAAAACATCACAACTTGTAGGCCACATTTCATCAAATTTTAAAATTGGACCCACTATGAAGATTTAAGCCCAAAACCAAATATCAAAACTAAAATTCATCTCTACAATAAATCCTACAAAAATCAACTGAAACAATCTCTAACCTAACTAAATCAAACATTAACTGAAACTAAATCACTGAATCAACTAAATCAACCAATCAACTAAAACCCAAATCAATCCACTTAAATAACCAGAGCAATCAGATCATTGTAACCAGAATACCAATCATCATATTGCACATCACAAAAACCAGATTCTATTACTACAAACTCTGATCAACCTTATGTAAAAATATATATGCTACTTTACAGTAGCAAACCCGTGTGTGTACGCACTTTCCATGAAGCATACCCGCATACAAATCTTAAACCACTGAATCGTGAAAGTGAACCACTATCATCTTGAACTAAACATGAACCACTGCATCATTCTGAAATAATCATAGAACCTTCACTGAACTTCAATCACAAAAATCTAGTATCTTCAACATTCTCCAATCAGTCAATTAATCTTTTAAATATTACTGTTAATCCCAAATCATCAAGAATACTTCATTGACAAACATTAGAAAACATAGCAAGCCTGATTAAAATGATTAGACATCCTTTTCATTAAAATCTTAGTTTCTATATGCTCTTTCTTCAAAACAAATTCACGTGTATACGCGCTTTTCAGGAAAAAAATGTGTGTATAGATCATAATATATATGTGACTTACCAGAATCAAACCCACATGTATACGCGTACTTTAGGCTATAAAATATGCCTACAAGTCTGCATTTACTGGAACAAAACTTCGTTGCATCAGAGAACTTCAGACATACCTAGATCTCAGCATACACAAAAAAATCATGTGTCAAGACACTATCAAGACAGATCGAATCACCTCATAATCAAGATTGTCATCTCAGATCTATTAGATTTGATCCATCATCAAATTCTTGGGTGCATATTTAGGTTTAGATCAAGAAAAACATCAACAGCCATTTGACATCAAGGGAAAAGGGCTGACCAATACTGAATGAAGACTTCTCTCTTGAGTGTGGTAGATCTGAACTGTTGAGTATGAACACTTAATACTAATCATGCTCCCACTGAGCACATGCTGAAATTTTTGAAGGATGTACAATTAAGTACATGACTCTGTGACCCATATGACGTGTTCTATCTCCAAGGACTCAAACTTACATCAATCACACCATCATAGTGGGTTTACATATTTGAAATCATTCTTACATTAACTTCCTAAGCACAGTGGGGTTACAAATTACATCATATGCCCAAAATGACTTTACCACAATAGTCCACACATGACTAAATTTTATAGTGATTACATAATAGGTTTTTACATGACCTTTACATAAAATGATAGATATGACATGTATAAGCAAGACAAAAGAACCTCAATAAGATCATTATAGTCATCAACAACTATCATACACCACATATGATATGCACCATAAGCATTTGTCAGTGGTAACTCATCATCATTATGCAAGATAAGCCAATGTAGCTTCAATATCATCAATGTGTGACCAGGTATACAACAACATCATCATAAGTGAGGACCAAACATATCATCATAAAGTAAGATAGGGCAGTGTAACATCATTCTTCAACATCATCAAAATATGTCGTGTTTCCAAGTATCATCCAACAGATGTAGTAGTAGCATATCAATAACCATGTCTTAGCAACATAATTCTCTTGGCCCAAGTTATTTATACAAGAAGAATTATCACACCAACATCACTTCATAAAGAACCAATATGCAACTCAAGAAGATATCATAATCAACTACTCATCCATGATAGCGGCATTATCAACAAGATCTACATGTTCTTTCCATAATTGATAAGTATCAAGCATGATTAGCAACTCATGTATCATCATTCAATAACTTCAACATCACCATTGATAAGCATCATTATGCATGAAGGAATTCTAAGAAAACATAATGCCAACAATGCATTATTATAAGCATAGAAAATTCTCCCCCTAAACATGTGCCAACTATTCACTGTCAGATATGATCATCTCATTTATTAGTAAGAAATTCAAAGTATCTTCTTCAATTAGTCATTCATCAAGGTATCAAAAACTTATGAAGGCCAAAAGCACTCCTAAATAGCATCAATAGATGATAATATTCAACCAATAGAACTGGAAATTCAAACAATAATTGATTGAAGCATATCAGACCCTTTTCCTAAGTTTGTCCCACTGTTTCTTCAGTTCAGAACCCACATATATATGCAAATTTCCTTTATAGAATCCACGTACAAAAAGTGAAATACTAGGATTTCACACCTTCAGTTTCCTAATTCTATTATGTCTGTGTTTGTTCACTATTACTACACCAGAGGCACTGTCAGTAGTATAAGAAACATGAAAATTAAAAAAAAAACTAGGGGAATCATCATCAATAAAAAACATGTGTTACTCCCCCTGAGATTACACATCATTGATTCTGAGAACCTAATAATCATCTTCTGTTTTCATTAGGTAAAATACCTCTCCCCACTTCTGTAGACACTATTAGAAGTATTTATTAAGAATAATTAACTATAATGGGCACCATATTATTTTACTTTGTGTCTAAATCTTTCTCATATCTACGAGAATTCCATTCTTCAAACACATATAATTTGTTAAGAGAATAATTTCGGCAAAATCACATAAAAAACCATTTGTCGACACGTTTCGAACCAACCAGTGTGGTTCATCGTCAGGACAAGTTGAAGAACCAGATCTAGCATAGCATGTTAAATAGACTGAGCAGAGATTCCAACGGCTAATTAACGGTTAATTTGACTAAAGAACCCAGGTCAAAAATAATGTTAATATTATAATATTATTATTATTAATTTATAATTTATTTTATGGAAAAAAGTTAAATCTGGTAAAATTATATAAAATAAATTCAGGTTAGTTTAAAAATTTATTTATTTATTTTCATAATTAATATATATCTATCTATCTATCTATATATATATATATCTAATATATATATATAATATATTATATTTATATATATTATATATATATAATATATATATATATATAATATATATTATATATATATATATATATATATATTTATTAATTAATTTAAACTAATAAATATATAAATCTAACCTAATAATACTAGGATGATTAAGATAGAAGGAACTTAGGAGAAGAAGGAAGGAAGCGGCTAGGAAGACAGGGCTGGGATCCAGCAACTGCTGATCTTCCAGCCGTCATCCCTATTAAGATTTTCAGGCCTTTTTTCAATCTCCAGGGCCTCTCTAAACTTCCGATGGTGAAACTGCCCAACCTTTGCAATGACGCACGCTTCTTCAATACAGACATGATGTTTAGTCTTCTCGGCATGCTCTGCAAGGGCCGAGGACTTGGCTCTTCCATGCCTTAAGTCTGCAGAATGCTCGTTAATCCTTTGATTAATAGATCGACCAGTCTCACCAATATATGGTGTCCCACAGGAACATGGAATCACATAGACGCCCTTCATGTCTTTCGGATCGATAGGATCTTTCACCGACCTCAGGGAGCCACGGATTGTATTAAGAGGCCTAAAGGTAGCGGGAACCTTATGCTTCTTAAGAACCCTGGCAATCCTGCCAGTGGTTCCTTGGATGTAAGGTAGGTGAACCCCTGTGACCCGATCATTCGGATCTTTAGGAGCTGAGGGCTCTTTCTGTGCTTTGAGGAAGGCTTTTTGTCCTAGGTGTCTACTGTAACCATTTTTCACAAAGACATCAAGGAGATGGGCCTTCTCCTTTTCCAAGCTCTTTTCATCGGAAATTCTTACAGCACGGGTAGCAAGCGTGCTGAGAACCCCACTAAATAAATGATTTAAATAAATTATGGTTATTATTATTAATTTTATATTCTTTAATAATATATATATATATATATTATATATATTATAATATATATATAGTATATATATATATATATATATTATATATATATATATATATATATAATTAAATTAATTAATTTAAGTAAATTAATCCGTGTTTTTTAGTTTATATACTTTTATGTTTTACCAATTTTATTTTTTTCCATTAAATAATTTAATGTATATATGGAATTTAAATTAAATTATATTTATTTAATGTATATATGAATTTAATAATTATTATTGTACTATTAATTATTTATACTAATAATAGATATATATATATATTATATATATATATATATATATATATATATATATATATAATAAATTATTGAGAGACTTACTAGGAATTTATTTTATATCTTTTACCCTAATTTAACTTACTTTCATAAAATAAATTATTTATTAATATAATAATATTAATAATAATAATAATATTAATAATATTAAATTAATAATAGTAAATAATAATATTGAAATAAATTATTGAATTAAATTTTAAACTAACCTAAATTTTTTTATATAATTTACCAGATTTAACTTTTTTCCATAAAATAAATTATAAATTATTAATAATAATATTATAATATTAACATTATTAAATTTAATTTTTGACTTGGGTTCTTTAGTCAAATTAGCCGTTAATTAGCCGTTGGAATCTCTGCTCAGTCTATTTAACATGCTATGCTAGATCTCGTTCTTCAACTTGTCCTGACGATGAACCACACTGGTTGGTTCGAAACGCGTCGACAAATGGTTTTTTATGTGATTTTGCCGAAATTATTCTCTTAACAAGATTATGGATCACAGAAGTCTAAACTCCTTAACATATAATTTGTCTGGATTTCTATATCCTCTTTCTATGACTTTTTTAGTTACTTCATTCATAACCTTACACTTGGTTGATGTAAACATAGTCATATTTCCTTTATCTTCCATTTTACCTACACATAGAATATTTTTCTTTAGCCCTTGAACTAATAAAGCATTAGTTTCTCCTCTAGTTTTATTAATTTTTCCTTTACTTTGTCCTAGTAATTTTTCTGAAACATTAGTTCCAATAATAACATTACCATGTTGGTTTTTCTCGAGAGACTCCATTTTACTCTTATCTCCAGTCATGTGATGAGAGAATCCACTATTTATGTACCATTCATCTTCATCTTCAAATGAGCATAGAGCAAGACCACACCTTATCTATTCTTCTTCTTCCTGGTTATTATGAGAAATGTTGGTGGATCCATGTTTTTTAGGTCTTCTGACATTAATTTTCTTATCTAGTTGCTTACCATGTTGCCTGCGGCAATCCATAGGCTTGTTCCTTCATTATTTTGCTACATGCCCAAACTTGTTACAATCATAACATCTTATATGTTTCATATTCCTTCTATTGCAATCAATGGCTTTTTGACCAAACATATTACAAGCAAAACAATATCCCTTAAAGTACCTGGAAGCTAATGATATTTCTGTGAGGTGATTATTAGCTTGAAACATTCTACTTCTGCAATTGGTTGCAACGTGTCCATAGTTATGACATATAGAACATTAAACATTATTGATCAGAGGAGAAAAATGATTAACACTTCTGTAGTTAGGAGTAAATGATTTCCTTTGAAGATTTACTTTCCTTGGTTGTTGATGAGGTTGACTTCTTATCTCTTTATTGAGAATTTTATATTTTACATTAGAATTCCTTGCCTCAGCTTGTGAACTAGATCCTCCTTCAATGGTTTCATGAAAACCAAGACCAGATTTGATGGCAGGAGATCTTTGACTACTAAGAATATTATCCAAAATCTTAGTAATATCTTGAAATTGCAAATGTTTATCTTTTTCTTCTAATATACCTTTTAGGATGTTTACCTCAACTTGATATTGCTTTCCCTTTTCTAGAGATTGTTTCTTCATAGTTTCTTCAACCTTTCTTCCTTCCTCCATTTGTTGTTTTAATTTGAGAATCTCTTCTTTCAGCCCATTTTCTTGTTCTTCAAATGCTTGAAGTAGTTCTTCATTCCGCTTATCTGATTTTTCAAGGTATGCTCTTAGAGAGGCGACCTTAGATTTCAAGACCTTCACAATATTGGTTAGATACCATACTAGCATGATCCTTGTTATCATAAGCCTGCAACTTGTCCTTAATATTAACAATCTTTTTCAAAGCAAGATCAAGTTTTGTTTTAAGATCAGAAATTTCTTCTAACCTATCTTCTTTTGAATTAACAACTCTATATGTAATTTTGGACACATTGTTAGATATAGGATTACCCGGTAGTTCCCTCTTTGGGATTTCTTGATGGATTTCTTGTATCATATCCCACACTTACTTTGTAGATGTATAATGCATAACCTTATTTAATGTTGAATCAAATATGCTACAAAAGATATTACTTAAAGCCTTACTATTCTTTTGCACTTCCTTGTTTGATGGAGGGAACTTGGTGTAACCATTGCATGCTATATTATAGACATCGAGATTCATTATATTATACTTCATCTTTTCTTTCCATTGTTGATAATTATCTTTGCTCACCATAGGCACATATGCATTTTCCATTGATTCTAACTTGCCTTGATCTGTTGCTTCTAGAGGCATCATTTTTTAATATGTTTACTCTTTAGAGTGCTTACTTTCACTTTTACCCATTAGTGTGAGCTCAACGATTTCACTGTCATTATTGCATAGACAAGGAAATGGATCACATTTTGAACAAAAACCTGTACTTGATGATGCTTCATCTTCTTCATTCATGATCAATAGAAAGTGGGTTGGTCCCAAACTTGAATATTTGATGACATCTGTAACTATCACTGCATCTAATATATTCCTATCAAAGTTTTCAATAAAATACCCTTTTCTTCTAGGACATCAAACTCATTACTACTTTTATCTTCAAATTCCATAAGTAAGTAACAATCTTGATCAAACTCACCTTCTTCACCATTTGAAATACCATCATTGTCTTCATGTGTATAAAAACTCCTTTTGTTTTCAAACCTCTTCCTATTTATTTTTGCAGCTTATTTTCCCTTCTCCTAATTCTCTCTATAGAGACACTTAGTAGCGTAATTACCATCTCTACCACAAGAAAAACATTTGAAAGGAAGCTTACCTCTGAATCTTCCAGTACCCACCTAGAGTTTCTTTATGAAGTTTTCCTCTTCTTCTTCTAATACATAACTTGATTCTTCCTTTTCTTTTCCTTTTGCAGTAGCTTTGAAGGCTGCTCCTCTCATGTCTAAAGGGCCACCTTTCCTCATCTAAAATGCTATCAATATTCCATGGAGTTGATCAAGTGTGAGACTTTTTAGATCTTGTATTTCTTCAACCGGAGATACTTTGGAGTCGAACTTCGATGTCAGAGATCTCAAAATCATTTCAACAATAGTAGCATCTTTTATTTCTTCACCGAGATTTCTCATGGAATTAAAAATTTCATCTACTCTAAGAAAAAATGTTGCAATGCTTTCATCATCATGCGTTTTCAATGTCTCATACTGTATTTTGAATGTTTGAAGTTTAGCACTTTTTACCTTGGTGCCACCCTCATAACTTTGGATAGTCTTATCCCACATTCCCTTTGTTTTGTTCAGATGCATTACCTTCGCAAACTCAGACTTGGCCAGACTTCCTAAGATGGAATTTACATCTTTTGCATTGGTTTCATATTGTTTCTTTCTTGCATTATCTGAAGGAATAGAGGTTCGATATTGATATCCACTTTCAACGATTTCCCATACACCAACTCCTAGTGCCTGCAAGTATGCTCTCATCCTAACTTTCCAAAAGACAAAGTTAGTTCCATTAAATATAGGAGGTTTGATAGAAAATACTCCTTCGTGACTACTTATCTTAACAAATCTCCTTCAAGGGATCAAGCTTATGTCGATATGGGATCCATGACAGATGAGGAGTACACTAGCAAGTTCTTGGAGCTACTAAGGTATGTGCCTTACCTCACGAAGAAGGCGGCCAAGATTCAAAGGTTCATTAGTGGATTACCAGTTGCATTCAAAGACAGGATTGAGTTTGATGAACCTAAATCATTGGAGGAAACCATCCAAAAGCTAAGGCATTGCTACAACAAATCGAAGTGTAGATATAAGACTAAGCCATAATAGAAAGGTAATTCAAAGAACAAAGGAAAATGGGACATAAAGCGAGAAAGACCTCAAGGTATAGGAAATAAAGAGAATGTAGTGCCATCTAAGAAGTTTAATGCATCAAACAAAGGATAGGGATTTCGATCTAAGGAGAAGAATAAGGATGTAGGCTAGAATCCTATAGAGTGTTGGACTTGTGGCAAGGATCATTATAGGAGAGATTGCCTACATAATCAGGGTGGTAGGCCTAAGATATATAGTGCACAAGACATACAAATTGTTGGGGATGTTGATCAGAGTGTTCCTCGTATCCATGCAACATTGGATGAAAGATAGACATACCATTAGGCATCTATCATTAATATGGACAGTAAGCTTTGTGATCAATTTATTTCTAATTTGATTGACCCTGGATCTAATTATAGCTATGTTAGTCCTGACTTGGTGGATAAGTGTGGTTTGAGTAAGGACTTGCATGTAGAATCTTGGTTAGTGCACTTGGATACAGATATAAAGAAGCAAGTTCATCAGTGGGTAAGAGCTTGTGCATTTGATTTGAATGTTATTCCTATCAGAAAGAATTTGAATGTATTACTGTTGGGATCATATAGCATGTTGTTGGGCATGGATTGGTTGTACCTTCATAGAACCAAGGTAGATTTTTATGACAAAGAAATTGAGTGTGTGGATGATAATGGGGAACCAAGCGTCTTGCAAGGAAAGAAGAAAGCCACATCAGTTAGTATGGTAACAACTATGTAAGAAAAATACAGTCACTGGAAAGGGTGTATGTTATTTCTAGTGCAAATTTCTAGTGACAAGGGTAAGGAGGTTAAGGAAGCAGATATTTTTAGCAAGTACCCAGTTTTACAGCAGTTCAAGGATGTATTTCCTAAAGATATTTTAGAGTTTCCACCTCACAGGGAGGTAGACTTTTCTATTGAGTTTGTACCAGGGGTAACTCTAGCATCAAAGGCACCTTACAGGATGAGCACACCTAAGTTGGTAGATTTGAAGCTGCAGTTGAAGGAAATGTTGGACAAGGGATATATTATGCCAAGTGTATCACCATGGGGCACATCGGTATTGTTTGTGAAGAAGAAAGATGGTGTTAAATAATGAATCCATACAAGTGAGGATGGTTTTAGATAGAGGAGGAATGACCTATTATAGAGTTTTGTGAACCCAACGTTTCGGACTGCCAAGTGCTTCCATCATTAGGGGATGCGACAATAGATATTCTTCAACCTTAAAAACAGATATATGTTACTGAGGATTGATGACTTGTTTAATTAATTCAAGGGAGCAGTAGTGTTCTCAAAGATTGCTCTGAGATGTGGATATCATTAGGTATGCATCAATGAGGACATTTACAAGACATCTTTCTGTACCATGTATGGGCATTATGATTTTTTTTTAGTTCCATTTGGCTTAATTAATGCTCCAGCTAAATGTATGTGCTTGATGAATAGTGTGTAGCATCCATATTTGGATAATTTTGTTATTGTGTTCATTAATGACATACTGGTATATTCTTAAAATGAGGAAGATCATGTCGATCATTTAGCAGCAGTGTTGAGATTATTGAGAGAGAATCAGTTGTATGCTAAGCTCAGCAAGTGCAGTTTCTTTCATACTGAGGTACACTACTTGGGACATGTTGTCTCCAAGGAAGGCATTCTACTAGATCCAGAAAAGGTAAGGGTCATCATGGAGTGGGTTGCTCCTAAGAATGTAGATGAGGTGAGATATTTCATCGGGTTTGCAGGTTATTACAAGAGGTTCATTAGGAACTTCTCACATATGTCTTTATCCTATTACATCATTGCAGAGGAAAGGTAAGAAGTTTGAATGGATGGAGGAGTGTGACGTTAGTTTTGAACGGCTTAAGCATTTGTTGACTCATGCACCAGTGTTAAATATTGTAGGTTTGGACAAAGAGTTTGTGGTATGGACAGATGCTTACAAGAAGGGACTTGGTGGAGTCCTTATGCAGGATGGACAGGTGGTATGTTATGAGTCATGAAAACTAAATGAGCACAAGTAGAACTACCCAACACATGATCTTGAGTTAGCAGCAATCATACATGCACTGAAGGTGTGGAGGCACTATCTTCTTGGCAAAAGGTTTGTATTGATGAGAGATTACAGTGGTTTGTGGTATCTATTTAACCAACTAAATCTAAATGGTAGGCAGGCTCAGTGGTTGGCCATAATCAGTGAGTTCGATTTCAAAGTCAGATATATCAAAGGTAAAAAGAACATAGTGGTATATGTTCTTAGCAGGCAGATACAGGTAAATCACTTAACAGCTATGAACTTCTACGGGACAGACTTACAGGATAGGATCTTGTAGGCAGGTTAGCAGGATGTCAGATATATGGAGATTATGCACAAGTTGTAGTAGAGCAGAGGTACAGGTACAGGTATAATTGAAAGTACATGAATAGGTAGTGGTACAGGTACAGGTGCAGGTGCACAGGATGTGAATTATTGCCTTACAACAGATGGATTGGTTAGGTTCAGAGATAGGATATATGTGCCAGACAATAGTGAACTCAAGAAGGTGATCTTGAGAATGTTTCAAGAGAAACCATATTCGGGTCACCCAAGTTATCAGAAGACACTGATGTAAGTGAAGAGATTTTATTATTGGTCGAACCTTAAGAGGAATGTAGTAGATTTTGTGGCCAAGTGTTTCGATTTTCAATGTTTGAAAGCAGAGTTTAAGAATCCAGGTGAATTGCTACAGCTGATTTGCATTCCATAGTGGAATGGGAAGTCATTTCCATGGACTTTATCACATGATTGCTAAAAAAAATGAGACAGCATGATTCCATCAAGGTTATTGTGGATAGGTTGACAAAGGTTGCTCATTTCATTCTAGTGAATTCTACATTCTCATCTAGCAATGTAGCATAGGTATTCATCAGAGATGTGGTGAGATTGCATGGTGTTCCGAAGAAGATCATGTCAGACAGGGATGTAAAGTTCATTTCTAAGTTTTGGAAGGAGTTGTTTGCAGGTTTGTGCACAGAGTTTGCCTTCAATACATCTTATCATCCACAGACATATAGACAAACAAAGAGGGCCAATAGGATATTGGAGGACATGTTGAGGATGTATGTGATGCATCAGCAGTGAAATTGGGAAGAGTGTCTTCCACTGGTAGAGTTCACTTACAAAAATGGGTATCAAGAATATTTGAATATGAGTCTATTTGAGGCATTGTATCAGTGGAGTTGGAATACTCCTGTCAGTTGGAGTGATCCAGTTAACTTGGTGTTGATTGGACTAGACATTCTGGGGGATATCAAACAGAAAATGCAGTTGATCAAGAAGAATCTAAAGGCAGCACAAGATAGGCATAAGAGTTATGCATATCAGAATAGGTTGCTAAAGGAGTTCCAGGTTGGGGAATAGGTGTACTTGCACATCAAACCAAAGAAGATCTCCTTATGGATTGGATCATGTACCAAGATGGCACCATGGTTTTGTGGAACCTTCAACATTATCGAGAGGATTGACCCAGTAGCGTATCAATTTGCATCGCCTCCAACAGTGAAATTCCATGATATTTTTGATGTGTCATTGCTTAATAAGTATGTTAAATATGTTGATCGTGTGATTGATTGGTTTGTATTACAAGTGGAATTAGATGAAGAATTCCAGCCAGAGCTTCAGTGTATATTCGAGAAAAAGGTGCTCATGCTCCGGAACCGAGAAATCGAGCAGGTTAAGGTGCAATGGAAGCACTTTGGGCTCGATGAAGCTACATGGGAGATGGCAGATCAGATACGGGCTATGTATCCTTCCTTGTTTTCCAATTGAGGCAAAGTAGTTTTGGTATTGTGTTTTGGTATATGTCTTGGTATATGTTTTGGTACATGTTTTGGTGATTTTGGTGTATGTACATATGTATATGGATGTAAATACCGCCATTGATCCAAAATGGATCTTGAATAAACCATCCATGTCTTCGAAAATATTTTAAATTGAAGTATGACAAGGAAACTACGTTGAAACGTAAGCCCGTAAAAGAAATGCAATGTTAATGCTCAAGGGTCGTTAGATCCGAAAGATCAACGAATGGGAGAAAAACAATGGAGTAGTCATCCATTGTTAACACATCGGAGAAAAGCCAATGGTGTGTTTGGATTGTGGCCTTAAGATAAATGCGATGAAGTGGACACGGAGGATTATTGAACAAAACAGCGAAGGAATTGAGTTTTGTGGTAAACAGTTTTTCGGGCAGGCTTCAGGTGGTAAGTGGTATTGGAAGGGCTTCACTTGATTCCATACACCAGCCGACATGTAGCACGCCGCAGGAGAGAGAAAACCATTTTTTCGAGAGGGTAATCTTCATGCAAGTGGGCCACCCGAAATGGCTATCAGCCGTTGGATTGGAGATCGTGGATCAACGGTGGAGAATGAATGGACTACTTGATGTTTTTGGTTTAGTGCAAACCGTCGGATTAAAAGGCAAATCGATGGACCAGATTAAGTCGCATCGCATGAATCAAGTTCAAAGGAATGGACCTTGGGCCGTAAGCGATTGTGATTTGCGATTGCCGATATATCGCATCACAATACTCCATCGGAAAAGGAATGGACCTCAGGTCTTTAGACCATGTGATATGTGATATTTCGATAAGCGATGGGTCGATGCGCCAATAGTCGATAATGCCAATCGGAGTGATCAGAGATCGGAGGTCGGAGTGCAACAAAGCAAAGGGGAACAACAGACCATGTGACACACGATTTACGATGTGCGCGGATCCGAAGATTCTATAGATGCTGGTGTAGTTTCCTTTTGAGATTCAGCTAAGGTTCATAGTCAGGTTTTCTATGTTTTGCCATGTATTCCTGTGTATTTGGTAAAATTCTCTATTTTGGGGATTTTAGCTCCATTGAAAGGGTTTTGCCCATGCCCACTGGTCCTTTAGTTTTCCAAGCCATTTTCTATTTCAAACATCATTGCTACCCGCCATAAGAAAATGATGTAACTCAACATGTCATGAGAACACGAATTAGAATGCAGAAGAGAAGGTGGAGAGACAGACAAAAGGGTCTAGCACAGAGGAAGGCGTTTTGGGGAACCAAAGAGGATTTGGTAACCATCCAGGGGGTCTGGAGGCATTATTCTTGTGGACTCGAGGAGTTCGAGCCATCTCAAGGATAAATTCCATTATTGTGTAGAGACTTAGGGGGAGCTCACACATGGTAATAATCTAAGCCAGTGAGAGGAGAACATAGAGAAGCTACCAAAGTTTGGAGGAAGTTATTCTCCTTACAAAGAGCGAGAGTCGAGAGCCAAGAGCTGAGAGCCAGAGAAGAGATCCAAGATCCGAGAGCCGAGAGCCAAGAGCTGAGAGCCAAGAGCCAAGCGCCGAGAGCTAGAGCCAAGAGCCAAGAGCCAAGAGTCGAGAGCTAAGAGCCGAGAGCCAAGAGCCAAGAGCTAGAGCTGAGATCCAAGAGCCGAGAGCCAAGAGCTAAGAGCCAAAGACGAGAGCCAAGAGCTGAGAGCCAGAGCTGAGAGCCAAGAGCCGAGAAGCAAGAGCTAGAGCAAGAGCCGAGATCCAAGAGCCAAGAGCCGAGAGCCAGAGCCGAGAGCCAGAGATGAGAGCCAAGAGCCGAGACCCAAGAGCCAAGAGCTGAGAGCGAAGAGCCGAGAGCTAGAGAGCTAAACAGCTAGGGATAAAGATAGCATTCTAAGCCCATGGGTTCAGTTTTAAACCTGTGGAGTTGAGTGTGGAACTTGTAAGAGAATTTAAGCCATAATCCCAAAGAGCGTAGTTGAGTTGACTAGAGCTCATGGAGATGTAGCCCAAGAGGTTTGGGTGAACTCTTAATTATATTGTTGTTATGTGTGTTGGTTATTATTTGCATTATTTGTTGTTATATGTTTTTATATCAGTTTAAGAAAATCAACTTAAAGAACTTGACAGTTAAAGGCAAACACAAGCATACACCTACTTCAAGTTCTTTTAATTCTGCATTTCTAAATATAAGCCTAGATCCTGGGAATATATAAGCTTTGGAGTGGGAGAGGTTCTTGCAAGCATGACAAGAAGCCTTTAAGCCCCCATTTCAGATCAGGTGGTATTAGAGCTAAGTTATACCAGAGTAGGTGGTATCATGAGGTAGGTGGTAACAAATCAGAATGCTTGGTTGACTTGAAAGGTGTTTGATTGTTTGTAAACTAACTGTTGTTTGAGTTTGCAAAGGTGAAGGGAAAGCTACTGATAGCTAAGTCCAGGAGAGGACAAGAAGGAGGAAGGGTCGAAGGCATTCTTCTTATCCAAAAGGACCTCAAGGAAATCCTTGAAGCACAAGAGGTTTGTTGCAAAAGGTTGCTTGAATAAGCTCTTTGTTAATCAAGATGGATATGGTGAGAGAAATGTATGAGGATGGAAGGAAGAGCACCAGACTTCAAGTGCAGTTGAATTCCATGAAGGAAGAAAATCAGTTGCTTTCTAACAAATTGTAGGAAATGGAGAGACAACTTCATATTGCAAATATGGATATGGAAAGGATGCATCAGTTGGAGACACAGCTCTTTGTTGCCAAAGAAGCCTTAGTCAAGTATCAGCTTGAAGAAGAGGTAAACAATTCCAGTTTGTCTTCAAAATTCTCTAAGAATATTTATGTTGGTTCTTTTGAAAAACATACCAGAGGCATAACGTCCAAGTTAATGTCCAAAATGGGCTATGAAGGAAAAGGATTGGGAAAACATGCACAGGGTATTGTTGAGCCAATAATGGTTGAGGAAAGGCCTAAGTATTTGGGTCTTGGCTATGGACAATCTTATGGAGAAAGTTCCAAATCTGCCATGAAGGCAATTGAAACATTTCCTAGAAGGAGTTTCATGTCAAGTCTTCTACCTCAGAAGTGTAAAGATTGTATTCTTAGGGAATGCAATAGTTTGAAACATACTTTGCGGGACAAAGGTGTTCATAATCATACACTTGAACCAGAGAGTTGTGGAAACTCTAAAACCATTGAAGAGATTGATGGTGTTCCAAAGGGAGCTACTTCTTCATTCAATTCAGCTCCTCATGAAGGCAATAAAGGTGAAAGAGAAAGGTATAAATCTGGTTCTAATCATGTTCCTTTTGATTATGTAAAGCATGATAAATTTTCATATAAGCATGGGAAAAGAATTGCATGTTCCTTTTGTGGTTTGGATAACCATAATGTTTCTAGATGTTGGAAGAGAATGGCCACATACAGGAAAATTTTGAAGGAAAGGAAGCAAGAAGCCAAAGGTCCATTGGACAAGGCAAATCATGATGTCAAGAAGATGCACATGTGTTGGACTTACTGCCATAAGCAAGGACATATTGCTGCAAAATGTTGGACTTTGAATCCAACAATGCTTCCACGAAACTTGAAGAAGTTGGAAAGAGAGAATCGCAAGAATGGGAAAGAAGTTTCCATAAATAATGTGTTTCAAGATGATTCACATGTTTATGTTGATGTGCAGAGAAAGGAAGGACCTTTGAAATGGATTGGTAAGAAATGGTTAGAGTTCTTATCCAATTAAGGTTGCATGTCTTTTGAAAATGCATCAAATCAATAGAATGCATTTCTTTTTAATGGAATGCAAGTTGTAGGGTTTTACCAAGAAGGTGAATGGAAAAGTTGAGTAGGAGACTCACTTTATTGCTGCAACATTATGTTCATTTCAGCTTCAAAAGTACAGTGTACTTAAGTGAAATTTGAAGGATGAAATGCATGCATAAGCATGATATGCATGAACACAGGGATGTTGGTGATTTCCTTGTATTTGAACATGTATGTGTGATTAACTTGAAGGGTTGATTACTTTGTTGTAAACATGCATGTAAGATTTTTGTTGGCTTGTTCTCTAGTCAATCATTTGTTGTAAAGACATGGAGGTGTTCACAAGACATGAAATCTATTTCTTTTGTTGAAGCAGAAGTTTGGGCCATCTAGTTGTTGTTTGTAATTATGTTGTTCTTAACAATTTTTGTTGACAATATGTCAAACAGATACAAATGTAAATTTTGTGAAGGAGATGTAACTTCACATTTGTTTGAGCCAACTTGGATCAATGATATATGAAGAGAAGTTCAAACTACCTATTGTAACCTTCTCAGCGGGAGTTTTGCATGAAGATAAGGAGGAAGACAGTTCTTAACCGGAGGACCAGCACATCCAGGAAGGAAGCATTCAAAGGCTCAGTCTTTTGGGGTCCAAAATATTCCCAATGGGGAGGTGTGATCCAAAATGGACCTTGAATAAACCTTCCAAGTCTTCAAAAATATTTTAAATCGAAGTATGACAAGGAAACTACGTTGAAATGTAAGTGCGTCAAAGAAATGCAACGTTCATGCTCAAGGGCCATTGGATCTTAAAGATCAACAGATGGGAGAAAAACAATGGAGCAATCATCCATTGTTAATGCATCAGAGAAAATCCAGCAGTGTGTTTGGACTATGGCCTTAAGAGAAATGCAATGAAGCAGACCCGAAGGATTATTGAACAAAACAGTGAAGGAATTAAGTTCCGTGGTAAATGGTATTTCGGGCAGGCTTCAGGCGGTAAGTGGTATTGGAAGGGCTTCATCCGATTCCATACACCAGTTGACACATAGCATGTCGTAGGAGAGAGAAAATTTCTTTTTTGGGTGGGTAATCTCCGTGCAAGTGGGCCACCCGAAATGCCTGTCAGCCGTTGGATTGGAGATCGTGGATTAACAGTGGAGATTGAGCAGACTGCTTGATGTTTCAGATTTAGTATGAACCGTTGGATTAAAAGGCAAATTGATGGACTAGATTAAGTCACATTGCATGAGTCAAGTTCAAAATAATGGACCTTGGGCCGTAAGCCAATGTGATTTGCGATTTCCGATATATCGCATTGAAATACTCCATCAGAAAAGGAATGGACCTCAGGTCTTTAGACCATGCGATATGTGATCTTCTGATAAGAAATGGGCCGATGCGCAAAAGCTGATAGCGTTGATTGGAGTGATCGGAGCGCAACAAAGCAAAGGGGAACAATAGACCATGCGACACATGATTTGCGATGTGCGTGGACCCGAAAATTCTATAGATGCGGGTGTAGTTTCCTTTTGAGATCCTGCTTAGGTTCATAGTCAATTTTTCTATGTTTTGCCATGCATTCATGTGTATTTGGTAAAATTCTCTATTTTGGGGATTTTAGCTCCATTGAAAGAGTTTTTCCCATGCCCACCAGTCCTTTCGTTTTCCAAGATGTTTTCTATATCAAACATCATTGCTACCCGCCATAAGAAAATGATGTAATTGAACGTGTCATGAGAAGACAAATTAGAATGCAAAAGAGAAGGCAAAGAGATGGACAGAATGGTCTAGCACAGAGGAAGACGTTTTGGGGAACCAAAGAGGATTTGGTAACCGTCCATGGTGATCTAGGTTACCTTTTGTTTATAGATGCATAAAAGAATTACATATACAGTTTGTAGCTTAACCAAAGAGAAACCTTAAATGTGCACATGTGAGAGAAAGAAGAAGAAGAGCATAAAAAAGACAAGAAGACAAGAACTTGATAATGGAGTTCGTCCCTTCTGGACTACATCTCCAAGCCCTGCTCAATCAATGGGGAGGCCTTCATTCATTAAAAATGGCATCAAAAGAAGTTACATTTATCAGTTACAAAAATGGAGCATTATACCTCCATGCTGAAAATGCTCGAAAATTGGAGAGCTCAACTGCAAAAACTAACACCGCCTTTAGATTCCCATCACTGAGAGGTGCAAAATAGATATAAAGCCTGCCCAATTCTAATACTGGACCCAAATCACCCTATTCAAAAATTCTACTCCCCTTGCCTTGAAAAACGTGTTTGTTGATCTCCTCCCTCAGCTCTGGAAAAAACTGAGTTCTCAAATAATTTCATGGGTGAGGAATCAATTTGATGTAATGATAATACTTGGAAAGTGGTTGAGGAATGTCAGGAGTTCAAATCCTGCCTCCTCCACTTTAACCACATTTTAGTTTGATGAACCAACCTTTTTCCATACGCATTTCCCAAAACACATCTTAAACCGAACTTTTACTATATCCGCACTTCATGACATAACCATAGGTTAATAATAGTGTTGGCTCTTGACATAACGGCTGCAGGTATGGTGGAGTGTTGGGTGGCGAGACCACATATGTGGCCGCCTACCCAAGCCCACACATTAACAACATATTAATAAAAGGCAGATGGGGGCAACAATGGCTATATATATATATATATATATATGATAACGGTTAGGTGCATTGTTCCATGTGTTGGCCAGATAAATCGTTCTTGCGGACAAGACCAATCTCTCTAGTATCTAATGATATCTAGCAACAAATAGCACAAGCAAATCTACTTTTCTCTAAACATGTTTCAGTTCATAAATGAAAACTAAGAGGTGTAACAGACCCTACCTTGGTCCACCGCTTGTTTGTGGTAGCTTTATTCCAACAGCTTCAAGCAGTTCATTTTCAGTAACCTACATACACAAACAAACACACATCAAAGCATACCTGCATAGATATTATAATAAAACATGTTCATTATGAAGATCAAGGAGCTCATAAAATAAACCATTAGAAACAGTTCATTGAGAAAAACAAACTTGATTGTATTAACTTTATGAATAAAAGAACCTTACAACCTTTGACTTGATGTTGCACAAGTTCTTTCCAGGGTCCAATAGGAGTCTCCTCTACTTTGACAAGCCTCACTCACTTCCCAAATGACATGAAAGGTATGTGATCTCTCCTCTCACAAACTCAAAAAGGGAAGTCTAATTTCCAGCAGCATTTACCCTCAAGAATCTTCAGCTTTCAACCTCTCCTACAACCAGCCCAATGCATGAATTTATAGTGCAAATGGAGGAAGTTGCAGGTCCACCATTGAAGGGATAAGTTCCTCCTTCAATGGGATAAGCACCTCATATCATGGAGTTAGCTCCCTTAGTTATGGAATGGATGAACTAAGGTGGAGCGGACTTGCTAGCGTAATATTCCTTCTAGAAGTGTCTAGAAGTGACCCAAGATGAGTTTTTAAGAATGAACTCATGCCTTTTTAACTTTTACAGGGGTTCGCACCCATTACTCAATATACAAAGCGGTCAGGTTCGCAGGAAGCATGACCATTAGGTGCGGCACCGCAAGCAATGCTAGGAGAAAGTGTGAAACCAAGATTTGAGATATTTTTAAGGTCTTTCTCCCATTTTCAAGGATTGACATGAAGAGCTGAGGTTTAAGACTTGCAAAGGAGGTATGTATGAGTATTGATGGACTCACACAAACTGTAGAATGTCATGGTGACAATTTTTGTGTAACAGATTGCCCCCTAAAGTGCGAAGTCTGTAGTAGATGAGGATGGTTTTTGATCATCTAAGAAGAGTGAAGGACTTTATCATTTCAAGGATTTTCCTGTAGATACCCTTGTCAAACCTGTAAAAACATTCAATGCAAAATATATATATGTGAACATATCATCGCTGAGGTAGGCATTCCCATACTCAGAGCAAAACTGACTAAGAACTATCTAAAAACTGCTCTGATACAGGAATGATTTTGTATTACATCACAAGTAGGAACACATGGACACAGTATGGATGCAACCATCTGTTTATGACTAGTCCACTATATAATGATAACAAAATTCCTCGCAACCTCGATGGTGGAAACTAGATCCAGGGTCTTCATTTCTACTTTCCGAACTAGTACGATTCTACCCATGTGAATGAATGTGTTGAAGTCAAACATGGGAGAAACCACTTGATTACCAGTCAATGATGTAAATTGTTAACAAGTGTGAGAGGAACCACCAGTAATGTCAATGGCCCTCAAAGTACCCAATACAATCCATGAGATGTGAATGAATGAGTCGATGTCGAACATGTCATGGAATCCTTTGATCGAAGGTCAATGATGCAACCTGTCGTCAAAGGCGAGAAACCTGCCATTGAGGCATGCAGATTCCAAGGTACTGACGATTTCTAGATCATCTTTCTAGATAATGAGTTGTAGTTGATAGAAATCGATCCGTCATAGGCAAGCCCATAACACGAAATTATAGATCAAGTCTGAAGAAATATATTTAGCGAGAACTAACTCAGGGGTGGTCAATGGTGGATGACAAATATTTTGCAGGTGAATGGTTTATTTTCACAGACTTCTTGAACACGTAACGACACAGCAGATGGCTTGGTGATAGTTGACCCAAAGTTAATACCCAGAAACCGGTTGAAGACTTTCAAAGTGGTTTGATTAACTGTTAGGTAAAGGATTTCCCAACCCAGGTGGATAAAAGTGTCGTGTTCAAGAGTGATGGAAAGT